>JBCEWB010693485.1:0-14563 GCA_039654565.1 Peronia peronii | reverse complement strand
CTGTCTGTTCATCCATCCATCTGTCCATCCATCCATCCATCCATCTGTCTGTTCATCCATCCATCTATCCATCTATCTGTCCATCTATCCATCCATCCATCCATCCACCCATCCATCCATCATCCATCCATCCATCCAATCTGATCACAGGTCAAGAAAGTCCACTTCAAAATGGGTGACACTGTGAATGAAGGAGACGTCATTGTGGAACTTGAATAAGAAGATCTTTCCCTCCTTGTCCTGGTGACTGAGAGGACGAAGCCAAACACCAGTGATGGTCTGCTGATGACCTTACAAATAGGGCCTCTCTCATTTTCTTTGAAATCAAGTTCATTGAATTTTAGCTAGATATGCCATATTGTTGTTTTGCTATTTCAGTCTTGAGCATTATTTATCAGTCTTAGCTATGTGTACAAAATAGACAAGAAATTGACTTTGGGGCCAAAATCATGGCCATAAATATAGGCATGCTAAATACATAGCCTGATTATATCGAAATTTCTGTTTATTTATTTTTTTTTAAGTGTGGGTGATGTAATATAGACACGTGATATTGTTATCCGGGATGTTTTTTAGTAAGTTATAAAAAATAACCAAAAAAAGAAAAGAAAAAAAAGAAATTTACAATAGAAATTTACAAACTGCAAATTTTTTGTGTTGCTGGGCTTTTTACTCTAAAATTATTTTGTCAGTAGGCCACAAAATATTTTTGGCTGCACATGAGCTGATCGTAGATACTTAGCTAGCTAACGAAGACAGCAGAGGGACTGTAGATTAAACTGATACAAAAGTATTACTGATACATAAAACTGAATCGGTGACGTTCATTATTGCTATTGGGTATCCTTTATTTTTATGATTATTATTTTTGTTATTTTATTCTCTCTTTTTGAAAGTGTGAGTGAACTCATATTAATTTCATTGCCCCAAATGTTTAATTTGCTGCAGGTTTATGAGGTCATGTAGTGACCAAGCTTGAATATACGTTGTGACTGCTATTGAAGATACTCAGAAGAAATTGAGGAACAAGCCAGAGAGAATGGAAAAATTAGAGATGTAACTTATACCGTCACCAGTTTGATCTTTAATATTTAATAATCCTGATTGTTTAGTGAACTATGCATCCGTGCACATGACGGAGTTTTGCCTGTATAACCATCTGTGTACAAGAGAAGTTAAAATCTGAGAGAATATGGTCTTGAACGAGAACTTGGAGGATAATTTTCAAGCAAAGCTGGATAAAATGAAGTTGAGTGAAGGAAAACCTCTACTTTTGGAAATGCTTTTCTAGTAACATCAGTGTTGTCATATGAAACATCATATTCTTCAGAGTTGTGCTTAATATAGTATTGTTTGTGCCATGGACTCTCATGGAGATGTCCATAGGACCTAGAAACATACAAATGTACATATAAATATATATACATATATGTATATGTATTGCCATAAGCTATTATTAGTTTTTTATTTTGTTGTAGAATCTGTATCATTGACATGGTATGATGGGGTTTGTTTTTTTTTAAAACTTGATCCACAAATCTTTCTATTGAAGGCAGTTGTTAGTATATGTTTATGTTTTACCATCCCTGTCAATTTCTAGATCTCATGCGAATCTTTACATGGAACACATGATATATCTTTATACTTCCCTGTGACAATCACCAGTTTGGTGAGATGGAGGCAGGATATAGGCACTGCATGTTAGGTTTGAAAGTTTTTAACAGTGAATGTTCAAATAGCTGAATTCCTTAGATTTCAGGAAAATTATATCAGGTTTATGAACTGAAAGTAAAAAATTGCTGTGTGCAAGAGGATGAACAGGCTGTTTTAAAATTTAAAACCAATTATTTACGAATTTATTCTGATAATAAAGAGTTACAAAGTTATAGAAATAGTTCTGTAAGTGTGAAATTGATTGTGTTTCCGCTTGTTTCAGCCAGTTGGCCGCATTTATTTAATTATTTATTTGATTTATTGTTATTTAAACATTTCAGCATGACTTTAGATGTTTTGTTGAAAATTTTTAATTTAACTGTTTTTCAGTCTTTACCAATTTCATGGACCTTTTCTAAAATGCATAGCAGTCAGAATGATTGAGTGGTCTTCTTGCACCAATTTGTGCATAAACAGTCAGCAGCAGATCAGAGCAGATGCCCAGTATTTATGCACTTGGACCACATTTTGAGTGAGCTGTGTTCACCTCATTGAAAGATGCCCAAGTTGGGATCTCTTGGTGAATGACACAGTATTTTTTGTTAACACTCTAAACTTGTTTATGTAACCTCAAGAATGCTATCATATAGGCAAGCTTTATAGATCAGATTCAGAGTTATGTTAGGGCCCTGCCGCACTACGACAGTCCCATCCCGGGACAGACCTGTTCCGCCCCACAGTTGATTTTGTCATTTCAGAACACATACCCACACAAGGACAGGACAGTTCTGGGACATACTGCACCGTCATGGTGTGCTTTCTCCTACATTGCATTTTGAAGATGGATGACACAGAGGTTGCATGTGTTTGTGCTTTGTTGCTTCGCATTAGAAAAAAGAAACAGAAAAACAGTATTGGGTACATCCTCTAATGACCCAAAGGTTACTCAAGGCTTTATGGTGACCTCAGATGTCACCCAAAAAAATTTTTTGGCTACTACAGAATGAGCATAAAAAGCTTTGACAATCTTCTACATCTTGTTGAAGCAGCTATCACTTTTCAAGACACACGGTTCAGGCAGACTGTATCACCAGAGGAGAGATTGTCTATGGCACTGAGGTAATTATAACCATAAGTGGATTGCTTTGTTTGGTATACACAATATTTTTTAAGTCGTATCTCTTTACAAACTTTTTCCCATCAATTTTTTTCTATTATATTCTCTGAATTATGACTTTTGTCTTTCTGTTCCTTCGCTTCTCTTCCTCCCTCCCTCTCCCTTTCTCTCTTTCTCTTTTGAAATGCACGCAACGCTTCTCTTTGAAACTCTTTTTCCTTCAATCTTTATTTCTCTCACGAAAACTCAACACCTTTACAGGTGCAAAGTAATAGCATTTAAATTTATGAAAGAAATTTTTTTTTTTTTTAAATATTTGTTTAAATGTATTGAATTAAACTTTTATATTAACAGTGATAAATTTGAACATCGCAGAGTGAAACAAAATGAATTAACATCCTTCCTTTTCTGGAAGTGCATTCATAACACCTCAGTTCTCATACTAATGCATATTTACCAGCACTACATTATATTTCTGCGAAAAGGTTTATATTACTAAAAAAAAAAATTAAATCCAATCAAATTTAATGCTTTAAGACCAGTCACCTCAGAGGATGTAAAGTGTATCGTCATTTTGGTAACTCTATGAATCAGAGAATGAGCTAGCAGCAGATAAGGTGCGGGAACTGTGCTGTAAATGATGGGGGTTGTTGTGGTCTATTGGGCGAAAACATCGTGAAGCCGGAGAAGCTGTTGAGTAACTTTCATATGGGTAGTTGGAAACACAAGCTTGTGGTAGAGTTGTATGTTGGCGACTTAACTGTGTCTCTGGCAGGACTTGGTGTTGTAGTGGACGATCACGGAGTTCGAACCTGTGCATGATTTCCATGACCTCCAGTTTAGCTTCAAACTTTGTCTCTGCTGACATACGTCTCATGGCAGGAAGAAAGCTTAGAAGAAATGATTTATCTTCATCAATTTCTTCAGTCCTCTCAGTTCCTTCACTTAGAATATTCAGCACTTTTTGTTCATATGAATTGTCAGAGGAATGTTTCCTCCGCAAAGTTTTTGGAACTGTACCACGTGCAGATTTGGAAGCATGTGGTTCTTTAGCCACAACCCCTGGTGAGTCGGCAGTCCCCATCGGATTCGACATTTTGTCTTTCTCAAACTGAAAATTGCTCACTGTTTTTCTCTCTTCTACTGTAGGCAAAAGAAAGAGAAGCTGGTCGAAGTAGATGTATTTCCTTCTCTTCTATGTGGCATGTCCGGACGTAGATTTATTCTGTTCCTGTAATTCCCAAGAGAAAAGAGTGTCTCAGATTAGTCCACCTTTGCTGAATTTCTTTGCCTAAAATGAGAAAAACAATAGATCACTATTACTAACCTTATAACATACACATATGAGCTTGAAAACATGACATCAAAAATCTTGAGTGAATTTCAGTTCGTAATTATGTGCCATTCATTTCGTTTCAGATACTTGGCAACTGGATGTACTATGGTATCTCTCCATTATGAATATCTCCTTGGCATTGAAACAAGTTGTGGAATTGTTAAGGACGTTTGTGAAAAACTATCGACATGTTCACAGCCAATTGTAATGCCAAATTTGGACCAAAATGACTGGCTGAATATTTGCTACAGAATATTATAGCAAAACACAGTTTCCTGAATGCATCGGGTCTGTTGATGACAAACATATCCAAATTTGTCAACCAACTCAAAGCGGATCCTTATTTTACAACTACAAAAGCTTCTTTTCAAATTGTTCTTATAGGGATAGTGGATGCCGACTATTGTTTCATATCAGTTGAAATTGGATCGTATGGCAGCTGTAGTGATTCCACAGCCTTCAAACACTCAGCATTCAGTCAAATGTTGGAAAATGGGCAACTAAATTTGCCCCAAAATGCGGCATTTCCAGGTGATGATGGTGGTACAAGTATGCCATTCATTCTAGCTGTTGACGAGGCTTTTGCCCTCTCTGATCATTTGTTGCCCCCCATACCTTAAGAGGGAAATGACACGGACCAAGAAAATTTTCAACTACAGACTAACTTGTGCCCGACGTATGGTAGAATGTGCATTTGGAATTCTGGCAAAAAAATGGAAAATTTTGCATCGCCTCCCAAAACGTGAATCCTGATTTCTGTGACAGCATCATCAAAATATGTTGTGTTTTGCATAATTATATGCGACAGAGAGATGGAATCACATTTGATGATGCAATTTATGAATGCCCTTTGCAAAGTCTTAGTCCAGACAATGTTCGCACATGCACATCAGCAATATCGAATAGAGATTACTTTGCCGAATATTTTACTTCTTCAAAAGGGTCCATATCCTGGCAGTACGACAAGATCTAAAGAGTTTCGTTTGCTTGATGAATTAGATCATTTTAAAGACCTCGTTACTTTAGGTTTTAATTTCATGTACAAGCTAATTGCAATGTAGAGCTCATACAGTATCATAGTTCGTATCAGCTCATAATACAAATGTGATCCATTTGTTTTCTTCTGCATCTGTCTAGTCTAGGCAAGCCTGTGGATTGTAGCTTCTGGAATACACTGCAATCATTATTTTGTGTAAGTACAACTTTAAACAAACAGTCAAACAAGCAAACAAACAAACAAACAAGCAAGCAAGTGAAAGAACGATCATCATCATCATCATTTTACGAAAAATGTCTTAAAATTAAGACGACTGTCCACCGGTAACTAATCAAATACCAGTACACCAAAAAAGTTGAAAAACAATATGAAAAATTTAGAATTGAGCTAATAAAATGAATTATTAACGCTAGCCAAATTCTCGAGCCCTCTTGGCTCTTCGTCAGGGCAATCAGGTAAAGAGGAAGAAGAAAGGTGATGATGATGAATGATGATGATGATGATGAATGAATGATGATCACGAAGGCGGTGGGTGGAAAACAGAAGCTTTTACCACTCTCAGATGAAATTTACATTTTTATATGCTTATTTTGTTGTCCTGAGGAAGGTGCAATTTGGTTCGAAAATTTGGCATTCACTTTTACCATCACAATCAAGTTGTTTATATATGTTATTTGCTTTTCTTGAATTGTTTATTAGTTGCGGGTTGGACAGTCTTTTTCTATTTTATGAATGAATGATGATGATGAAGACTATAAAATGGTTGTCATATTAATGATGAAACCGGTGAACGAGAGTACAAATAAAAATTTTACCTACCTTTGATTTTTCTGTCTTGATCAGATAGATCTTTCCATCCCGGGACGATTGCTTCACATACTTCTGTCCATGCTTTGGTTTTTAACTCTCTGTCGCAATATCCATTGTCAGCTTTGTTATATAAACACAGTTTACTTTCCACTGCAGATATAAAGCTTTCTACCCAGTTTGGATCAACATCCATTTTGATACAATATAACGAGATTTTGATAGTAGACTGTATAGTTTCATGAATCAAAAACAACTGAGCGACTTCAGAAGAGAAAAAATAACTGATATATAGGTTGCAGGCGCCACCAAGTCTGGGGCATTTTTGTCCTAATGCGGTGGGCAGCTATATTTTTCTACCATCACAAACGATATCCTGGGACTGGGACAGTCATGTCCTATCGATTTGGTAGCAATTCATAACTGCTTGGGACACCAATGGGACAAGAATGCCCTGTCCCGATAGGTATGGTACATTACACTGTAGTTCATAGGTTTTATAAACTTGGGACGGGTCTGTCCCGGGACAGGACTGTTGTAGTGCGGTAGAGACCTTAGTGGGAAAATGGCTATTCCAAACAGCATTTTGAAACAGTTTCATTTGTTTATGAAAAGGTCTATAGTATCTACAGTAAATAGATTTTGGCTGAGATAGTGCTAAAGTGATAATCAAGATGATATGAGATGACACATTTCTGTGAAAGAAAAAATAGATGGCTGTAAAGGAGGAGCAGAACACAAAAGAAGTCAGAAAAACCATTGGTAATTGATTGATCATGTGCACATGGTACTCAAAGGATGCACTCTTAGCCTAAGACTTAAAATAGTGGGCTGTTGGAAGTGTTGTTTTTGTTTGATTTGAATAAGGACCTTTTTTTTTTTAATCTATAAAAATAGATCAGTGTCCTATATTTTAGATAAACACATTGTTTATATTATGTCTTTACATTTTGTTGCACACACATATTCATTCTTGTAGATAAGAGAAGGCAATGTGAACCGCTTGTCAAATATAGAACTACCTCATGCAGCATCTTTTTTAAGGTAAACCTAGGCATTTGTTCCATTTTCTGACCAGATCCAAGGCATGGATTAAAAAGAAATGGTATTCACTGAAGGACAGCTTTGGTTGTAATGAAATTTAAAAAAATAAAAATGAAAAATAGACAAAACTAAAAAGAAGGTCATGTTTTATGTTTGCTTTTTTTTTTTAGCTTGTTTCATTTGCATCTTAAGCAACAATATTAGTCATAGAAAAGTGAATCAGCTTTTTCTAGTTTGTCACGTTTTTGTCGTCTTTCAGTGGACTTGATACGATTCAAACCAAACTGAACCAAAATATACAGAAGAAATAAAATAGAAAAAAAAATTAAATTAATTTTGTCAACCGTGGCATCAAAATAGAGTGAAGACAAGGGAATCTGTGTTCTGGCTTGAAATGTGAGGAAATCAAATTACAAAACAATGATAATAATAATAGAGAGTATTTATATAGCGTTTATCCCCGTACCATACAGGCTCTGAGCGCTTTACAATCTATACAAACCCAAAGAAGACACTCATAAACGTTCTCAGCTTCCTAGGAAGCATACATTACAAGGTGGCTGCCTGTTAGGCGCTCAAATCCTTATCAATTTAACAATATCGTTCACTGTCTATAGTCGGGTACCCATTCAAACCTGGTGGAGTCAGGAAATGTGTGTAAACTGTCTTTCCCAAGGACAATACAATAATAAGCACAGAATTTTTTAGAATGATACAGTTGATCTGATCAAAACATACTAACATTGTCTAATCCGGGATGAATGACTGGCATTGTGTGTATTTAACTGTTTTCAAGTTGTTATGCATGAAGACTTGAATAGCTGACTATCACCTTCAAAAATAGTGCTTCAGCTAGACCTCAGCTACTTTCTGGCAGAGTTTGAATTGAACTGGATATAAAAAAATATGGAACATTATCATGACCTGCTATTAAAGAAGCTCTGTGTATGGTTCAGTAGTATGTGGTGTGGGTGTATGACAATAAACAGATTCTATCTGAAATAAACTCTAACTATTTTTTATTCTACTTGTGGCCTGATGGAAAGAGATTTATTGCATGCTATACTAAAAGTTCACTTCTTAATTCTTGAGGAGGAAAAGACGGTGCGAATAAGAGCCTTTCAGTCTCAGCGTTGTCAGTATGTTAGTCATTGTTAACAGCATAGCAGATGCTAGTTTTTGTCATCTTCTATTCTGATTGAGAGAAAGACAAATTATTTATTGGTGCCGGTCAAGCTGAAATAGTTTGATTTTTAGAAAGAAAAACATTTTAAAAATATCCACCTTTGAATTGGGTATACATATATATATTTCCAGATCATAATGATACTTCATGAACTTTGTAGATGTGAGAAAATAAAAGTCAGATTATGTTATTAATGTTGATGAACATTAGCAAAATGTGAATATTTCACACTGTTTCAAAAGCCAGTACTTCCCAGTGCAAACCACAAAATGAAGTGTTCAATTTTATATATAAAAATACGGGGTTGAGATACAAGCGCTAGTAAGTGATCAGATTCAAATGTTGAGAAAACTATGTATTAAATCCCCTGTGCTTTGGTATCATATTGATGAAACCAGACTTTGGGCACATTTTTATTTAATTTATATTTTAGTTTTTTGAAGGACAATAAAGGACTAGGCAGCTCAATGTCAGACTTATTAATATGGCAAGCTGTTCCATCCATAATTGTTTCATTGTTCGCTACCAGACATGGATTAAAGTGATAGCAAGTATAACTAAGAAGCTATTGTTTCTAAAACAATACAATATTGATACATTTTGATGAGATGACGCATTTTGATGGTATGAATATAGTAAACCTCTCACAAAAAAAACGAAAGCAGAAAATGAATTTTAATGGAAAGAATTGACTTAATGCCAAATATGCATTTCTAATCTTCAAATATCTACCTCATTTCACACAGACTTGCATTTCTTTGTTTTCCTTGTTTTCTTTGTATATACTTATATTAATAGATCGTTTTTTTTTTCAGTCCAATGTCGAACTGTATTCTGTTAGGTTAAGCTATAAGATCTGCAGCATTTTTTTACATGTACTTCATTATTGCTTGAGTGATGAATTTTGTTGTATAGTGTGTTCAAATTTAAGTTCCACTTTCAGTCAAATTTTCTCAGCATTTTTACCTTCCTGAGAGCAGTATTCATCTTTTTAGGCTTCTATTTTTGTCTCTTTTCCTTCTATTTTGTTATGCACAGAATGAGCCAAAAATAAAGGTTTAAAAACTTCTTTTTTTATGTCTGCTAGTTTTAAACTTCCCTCAGATTCCACAATTTACAATATCTTCCTTCCTGTTCCGAGGATTGGACGTGTGACTCTGCCATAGGTCAGTGGGATAAGCACATGTGGCGGAGACTTGCATCGAATGATCAGTATTGAATGGTGACACACGGTGACATGTACTCATTATATTTCTCGGGAAATAAATTTAACACTTTTAATCAGAGTATTCATTTTGAATGCTCTTACATTGATGGTCTTGTTCATTACATGTTAGTTATCTTTAAAAAAAAAAAAATTTATCAACTGTTACGTCTTTTAAATCTATTTGTTAAAAATATTGTAATCAAGTACTATCGGTGTGAATTTTCTGTAGGCATATTGGAAGAAAAAAAAAAAAAGAAAAGCAATATATTAGTCATTAGGTCATATGAATTAGAAAATAGTTCGGGAAATTTCTGATGCAGTCAGGAAATGATTAGTCAGAAAAAAGAAAAGAGGAAGAAAATAAGGAAAAAATAGGACACATAGATAACATTTTTTGAAATCAGTTTCTACGTTCTGACATATTTTCTAAAGTTCACACAAGTGAAATATATGAACCAAATCTAGGTGAAAAAAAATGAAATGCTGATGAAATCTAGTGAACAAAATAGTTTTGCGTAAGAATCTTATATACACAGTTTGGGCTCCCTACAGCTTAGCCTGGCAATGAGTTACAATGATTGAGTGACATCCAGTCTTTTGATGCTGCTGGGAAAATGTTTCTTTTGTTGTTATTTTTTTTTAATTGTCGGTTTATGGATTAGACTCATGTACCAATTCTTTTATTCATGGCCTTTAACTCCACCTGGAGTCATGGGAACCTCTCCGTTTGTCACAGATGTGGGCTAAGACCTTAGATCACTCCTCAATGTTGTTTTATCTTTTCTACTTCCTGTCTTTTTCCCTCTACTCTTTTTGGTAATGCAATAGTTTTATAGATATATGTAAAGAATAACAAAAACAAAAACAGTTTCTATTATCAGGTAGGAATTATGTGGCCTGAGAAATCCATCATTGTCTTCCAGCTGGAAGAACAGAAATAGTCAGAGTCTATTTACAAACTGATACATGTAAGTTTCTAATTTTGAATTCCATCATTCCATATAGGCCTATAGCCTAAGCAAATTCTTCAAGAAATTGCTGCAGATTTTTTCAAGTCTTTTCTCTAACTGTTGATTAGTAATTATTAGAATTAAAAGAAAAACACAACAGGAACAATAAAATATGACACATTATTTATCTAATAATGTCACGGGGGAGATGGATCTCTTCGTCAGATAACTATCAATGTTGTTAAAAAAAACATAGCAACTTACATTAATGTTGTCTTTACATATAATGTAAGCCTAACCTCTCATTTCTATTACATGCATAATTATCACCGAGAAAGTGAGGTGCACCAGCGGTGGCTTCTGTTATAATTATCAGGTTATGGGAAAATTTGGAGTCTGTGTACATATCAGTTATGTTGAAAACATCAGCAAACTTTCATTTCCAAGCAGTTGACCATATACGATTACATTCTCTCTACAACTTTACGCCCTTCAACCTCCTGTGGGGGGTTATCTCGGAGTTCATATATATATATCTTAGAATAGAATAGAATTTGGTGACATTTTCCATACCATTAATACATATATGTTTTGTCCCCCTCCTTGGTGAATAGGCTTGGTTTTTTTTTTTCATTTTATTGTTTTTTTTTAAATTTTATGTTGTTTTATTTTATGTTTTTATTATTTTTTCTTTTGCTTCATAATAAATTTTATCAATGCTGATCAATGATACCTACATGGAAAAATATACTAGACTTCTATCAATAATAGTGGAAAGTGACAACTGCATAAATTCTGGTACATGTTTGTCCCTCTGGGACAAAGATCTTTCATGAACCTAGTGATGCCCATCTGAATGCTTCAAGACTATTATATAGATGTAATGAGATAGACAGATAGTGAGAGAGAGAGAAGGAAAGAGATAGATCTATAACATGCTAACAAAGATGGATCTGCACGTTCTTTTGAGATTGTCCACTATATATTATGTCTTCAATGAATTCCATGTTTCATTTTGAAAGAAAGTACATAATATGTATGTATCAAAGAGATATCATAATCATTAGAATAGGACATATTCATATTACCATTATGGTTCAGTCCATTTTCAGCCCTGTGAAGACATTCAAATTGTGACGGTGATATAAAAAGTGTAATAAATATTTCATGTTTACGATATTCTGTGATTGTTTGTGTAGCAAATTTTATATGTACAAGGAATACATGTATGTTGTTACTAACACATTCAGATCTCTGAAGGAGAATAATAGAAAATAAGTATGCCAGTTGAAGACAATCTTGATATTATATTCTTTTGTATGACATGTGATTAGAAATAACATTGGACAAGATAACGTAACATCAACCGTATCTTAATAACCAAAATTTTAAATTGTTAGACGTTTTGACAATGATTGGATGAAATGATTGAGTTTTACAAGGGACAAATCGACACAATCTTAGTTTTAGTAATACATCACACTGAACACTGACACATGTAATATTTTACTCTCTGAGAGTTTCAGGTTATTTCTAGCCAGTGAAGCCATTATTTCATATCTATGAGAAAATTGTAAAACTGTGAAATTTTGGTTGAAATGAATGAAATGATGATTGTTTAGTTCAGACTTTCACTGACATTTTGATTTTCAAATCTGAAAAGACAGGGGATGCAGAGTATTTCATATTTCCTGTAGCATTAGTGATAGGGTTTTAGTTTTACGGTGAGTGCAAGTTGTTTAATTGCCATGAAGAAGAGACAGCCCTCAGTTGAAACACGCACATGTCAGGTTGTTCAAATCCTGCTAATGCTCCTTTTGTTAACAGTGAACTCATAAATGGATCTTTGTTGTGCCATGAGTTTGTCCAATCACTAACATTATCATCATATCATAACACTTTAGTTTTTTGTGTGTGGGTTTTTTTTTGTTTTTTTTTAAACATATATACATTATGTATATTATTTTATTCACTTTGAAAAAGTGTGCCAGCACCATTTGAACTTGTTCTCAAGAGATCTTTTCATGCTTTTTTCATAGTAAGGTCTAATACATTGTGCTAGACAATTTGATTGAGAGTTTTTAAATAAAAATTTTAAATAATCTCTTCATGCTCTTTGAGCTTTGAAAATAATGCCAACAATTCGATTGTTGTATTCTAGTTGTCTTTTAATGTTAATTAAGTTTGGAAGAGAATAAATCCCAGGTTCATGATGTTCTTCTTGTTTGTTTTGTTTTTTTTCAGCACGTTTTTATGTTTTTATGAATTGAGTGTATAATGTATCTTTCTGTGCCTTTGTGGAATGCACAGGTTACTCTTTGATTAGATGGTGTGATTTCATGTGGGTATGAACCATGTTTTTTTCTTGTCTTTGTTTGTTTTTAGCATTTTTCTTTCAACCTATGAAAGGAAAAGAAAAAAAACAAAAACAAAACAAAAAGAAGAAAACAAACAATAAAAAACAAAAAAAAACAACAGATGCTATCATTTACATGGAACAAAACAAAAAAATACATGTAGTAAAGTAAAACAAAATTCAAAGATTGTGTCAGTATCTTGTGACCATCCATCGTGAGAGATGCTTGAATATGTGATATTGATACTGTGATACATGTACAAGCACAGTACAGGCTTATTTTTAGCCAGACTATGCTGGATCATACAGGCATCGAGAGACGCAGGCCGCCGTTTGTGCCATGCCTTATTGCTACATGTACATGTATTAATGAGTCTATGCATTGTCTTTGCTCATAACCTATTGAATTTTGTCAGTCGGTAAGAAGAGAAGTAACGGTTCAGGCAAATATCCACGGGCTTTTCAAGTAATTTATTTTTGCAGCTCAGTCATAATGAGATATTTCATAGTTGGTCACATATGACCGAGGAATTTTCGCTCACATGCTGATATGTATAACCTGCGCGTGGCAGTCAACTTTTGAGGAATGATGACAACACAGACATGATCACACCATTCCTGTACATGTACAAACCGTGTGTGTTGTGAGCGATGTTTGTGTCTTTGGTCATTTGACCAACCGCGAAATACCTCAAGAGATGAGTATTTGCCCAGCTATTGTGTGATATACAGTGGGACTGATTAGCAGCAATTACATCAGTACTTAAAGATTTATGCTCTGAGATAAAAGTCATCTGAAGTCATGCTACTGTAGCACACAGTATGGTTTAGAAAGGCGTTTTAGGGCCAAGTATAAGCCGATTAAGCCAAAATCTGACTATTTATGTAATTTCTAGAATTTAAAAAAAAAATAAATTTTAATGCAGGGAGCTTTATTCTATCGAGCTGGGCCTGTCTCTGCGAGGAATTTAACATTTTTATTACAGCTTACATTGTTTTGCATACATGGGTTGTCATCTACGTTTATCACATGCATGCCATTGCAACTGCGACGGCTGAGAATACATGTACATGTATTACACTACAGTAATACAGTATCACGAATTATAGGTGTTGAACGAACTTCTGAATCTTGCAGTGCTCTACACTACATGGAAATAATTAACACTTCGTACATTTGAAATTCTAGGTATTGTCAATTCGCCATATGGAAGAGTAGGCCCACTCAACTCCGTTGTTTTACACCGACCCGCCAAAACTCCATTGTAATGGGGGGGGGGGGGGGGAGTTCCGGCGGCGGCACCTGAAAACTTTTTTTTTTTTGCTTGTGACCTTAGGTCATTTTACTGTGTATTTGGCATGTTTGTCTCATTCAGAATATGTCCTTGGAAACTTGCTAACGTGTATGGTTGCCATGGAAACGGCCGCTATCTTGGATTTTGCCCTGTTTTACAAAATCCATCTCTTCCGTTACTACCAAACCGAATCGTTCCAAACTTTGCTTTTCATTTTGAACACCTAATCCAAAGAATGACAGAAGGGAATTTGAGTCTATTTACATAGGTCTTTTTTTTTAATGAATTTTTGAAATTGTCATAAAAATGTATAATATTGGCATTTTTATTCATTTTTTTTTCTCAAAAAGTAAAGAAGTTACCAAACACAAACAAACAAACAAAAATGCCTCTGTCATGTTTTATATTGTATCAAGGAAAATATGTCGGTAAGTTTTGGAGGAGATAGAATTTTAAAACCAAAAAAAAAAAAAAAGTTTCGAGAAAAAAAAATATATTGACTATATAAAACAGTGAAAAAAAATTCAGCATGCACAAAACTCTACAATTTGGCAGAGAGGACATCGAATTAACCCTAAACCATGATATGCCCTCTCTTTCTATTTGCCGTCTCCC
>JBCEWB010693484.1:0-34836 GCA_039654565.1 Peronia peronii | reverse complement strand
AGTCCAAAGGCAAAGGTGGTCCTAAAAAAAAGTGCCATCGAACAGAAGTTAGGTCCCTACACAAAATTATGCTAGTGTTTTGCAAGGCCTACTGGATAGAGATCTAGCTAGACATCTAGATTTAGATGTAGATCTAGATCTAGACCCATCTATATCTAGATCAGGTCTAAAATTTGATGAAAACATTTGGCTGAAAATGGAGAGTCAAGCAAGCAGTGGAAAGAGGCTGTCAAAATTTGGCTGTGTTTTGTCAAGATTTCAGTCAACAATATGAAGGTGAAACACACAAACTAAGTTTAGATCTAGACAAGATGTAACTGTTTTTCACTTATTTCATCCATTCTTTAGCATTATAGTGCTAGTTAGGCAGTGGAAATGTCTCTCTGACTCTCAGACTCAGAGTCAGATGGAAGTGTTTTTGCATTGTAAGTTCTGCAGGCACTGAATTTGAAATCAGCTTTTCCTTTTTCAATTTCAGTCTAGGTTTTGCCAAAACAGACTATTGCATTTCTATTTTTTTTTATATTTTTGCCTTTTATGACAAATTTGTGGCTAGTGGGCTAGTGAATTTTTGTGCGAAGTAGTTTCTGGTACAAATTTTCTCTACAGTATTGTCAGTCCCCTAATTGATCTACGATTGGCAATATCATTTTTATTACAGTTGTGAAACAATTGTCACACAGCTCTCTAGTGGATAGGCCTACCGGTACGGTGGCGCTTATGAACAGAAAGAAAAAGAAGTGACAAATCAAATGTCAGATGTTTCATAAATCTTTCAAGCATACTCTTATAAGTGGAGCTATAGTACATCAAACCATAATTAAATAGTACAATAAAATTCTGTGGGAAGTGTGGCCCGCAAGCAAATTTTTTCCTTGTTTCTCTTTGCAATTTTTGTGTGTGTAATTTTGGTGTTTTTTTTTGGTTTTTGTTTTTTTTCAGTGTCTTTTTTTTTTTTTTGGGCATGCAATTTTTAGCTTTTTTTTTTTTTTCAGATACAATTTTTGTAATTTTGAAATGCAATTTTCCATGGGGCCAGTATGGGTCCATGTCTGAAAAAAAAAGAGACAAAAACAGCCTGAACAAATAGTTACCTGTTTCGCCAGGTGACCCACGGTCACCTGGGAGACCTTTCGGCCCTCGTGGTCCAATGCTTGGCTCTCCTTCTTCACCTTTAGCCCCCTTGACACCTGCGGCGCCATTATTTCCCATGAGTCCCTTAAGACCCTGTTGACCAGGGACCCCATTCCTACCAGGATCACCAGGTGGACCTGGCTGCCCTAGATAAAGAAGAAAAGAACAATAAATTAATCCAAATATCACATTAACTCTACAGATATTGTGTTATCACAAATGCTCATCATTTGTCTTTGTGGAATCCATCTAGAACTGTTCTGCCTTATGTCAATTCAATAAATGTTGTTAGAATCATGATTCTTTCCATGAGATGAAACATCGTTATTGCCCTGCAACAAAGGCATAGATCAGACTATGCCATAATACAAACTGATGTTTCATGGTATTTCAGAGCACAAGAGCAATCAGACCATGTCATTAAAAAATAAATATGGCAAAACAAATAATGTGCTAATCTAATAAAATCATGACAGCATAACTTATCAACTGACTTGTGCCATGGACAATATTTTCTCACTGTTTCAAAATGACCTATGCCCTTATGACAGAGCAGTTACTTACCAATAGATAAGACTAGCCATTATCATGACACAACATACTAAATATATGGCTGCGTTAGTTCTAATCAAGACTGAAAATGTTCACCTTCAGAGCATCAAACTTGCTTTGCTTCTCAACTTAAAAAGGAGAAACTGCATCACAATATTTCTACTAGTATGATAAATATGCGTTATTGCTCTGCAAATTAGGTTTAGAAGCACCATTTTTCACACAGACATGCCTGAGACCAACAGTAACAATTTGTGATATAGAGCCACCTTGACAAATAACCCAAAAGTTGATTCTGAAGGTCTTTAATATTTTCCTATATAATACCATATAAAATCAGGGGACATAATCAAGAAAATAATACTCCTCATAATAAATCAAAAAATGCACGAGGTTCGGTAATGGTAAGGCTGTTTTGAAAGCTTGAGAAATAAAAATTTAAATACAAATAAATATTTGACCATTTGAGGATTAGAACAATAGGAAAGATCAGAAAAATCAAAGTGAAAGTCGATTTCAATTCAATTATTCGTATAACTCAGTTACATTCTCTAGGATACTTTCTCTCTCTCTCATTTTGTCTTGTCCCCTGTATTTCTCTATTTCTTTCCCTCCTCGCCTCTTTTTTTTTTTTTAAATAGACATATTCTCTATTAGCTTTCTCTACTTTCAATAAGGGCATGATGGAACGAAATGAAACAAAGAAATAAATGAATAAATAAATAAATAAATAAATATTATAAATAAATAAATCATAAATACATAAATTAATAATAAATAAATAGATATACGAATAAATAAATTCAAAGAAGAAAAAGAGAAAAGAAAAAAAGAATGAAAGAATGGAAGAAAGAAAGAAAGAAAGAAAAAAAGAAAGCATTTTTTTGTCTATTGTGTCTGCATTTCACGCTCAGTTCTCAGTGGTTTGATAAGACACAAAATGATGAGATTTAGTTTCGGTTAAACAACAAGATGTCAGATAGCAAAAATAAATTGGAGGTTTTCTTGTGAAAACACTAGATGCTAATACCAGCAGTTTCTTTACCATCTTCCTTGATTATGCTTCATGTGTGTATGATGGCATCTCACTAACAAACAAGTACCCCTGCAATGGCGACTACCTGACCATATTTTGTTCTTTACATAATTATGATATGCTTTGAGTTTTTCTGCATTACAGTTCCAAGTTTTTTATTAAATAACTGCCATGTCCATTCCACAGTTTCAATTGCACCAAGCTGAAATATATGCTAATTGGTGGGATCAGAGGAAATCCAGGCCCAACACAGATGCTCAAAGAATGGAAGAAAAAAAGAGAGGAAAACAAGAAAAAGAAATAGTGAAAAAAAGAGATGAAAGAAGAAATCAAGGAAACAAATGGACTGAAATTCTTTTATGAACACTTGATAAGGAATGAAGTTACTGAAACAAAGAGCTTTTATCTCAATTTTCATGTTATTTTCATAAGAATGATAGAGAAAGCCATGAGAAGATGGCACTTGCGTTTGGAAGGACAAATGTAAAAAAAAAAAAAAAAAAAGAAGACCTAATCATGGCCTCTGATGCAAGAAAATTGTGAATGTCAGTGCTTACCTGGCTCTGGAGTTTCACCATCAGGTCCTGATTGTCCAGGCCGACCTACATCGCCTTGTTCTCCTTTCTGTCCCATCCACCCTTCCAAACCAAGCTGTCCAGGTATTCCAGGGAGCCCATTTTTTCCTTGTGGTCCAGGGTAACCTGGTATCCCTGGATCACCCTTTTCTCCTTCAAAACCAACAGGCCCCTCAGGTCCTGCATATTGGAAACAATATGTACTAATATGAGAATAACAATGATTTGCTAAATATCAAGTAATGTAAGAAATTATGCTCACAACACCACTAGCCCAGTGAAATATCCATGTATTGGTTTTTTCTCTATGTGGCACAGTGTAGCGTAGAAAGAAAAAAGGAACTCCAGTTATCAAGGAATCAAGTCATAACAGCTGAAGCCCTGGCATCTAAGGTCCACATTTCATTATGAGTAATGTGAGAAGTCAGATAATTAACTGTCAGTTCTGGTTTCTGTGGCACAAACTTCCTCACAATACTGACAGAAGTCCTATATTCTAAGGGCTCAAACTGTATCACAAATAACGTTTAAATTTAAAGCAGTGCTTTCATCATCAGAAACATTAGAGATCCTTGATTCTATGAGCACAAATGTCAAGATGAATATATTTGAAACCTGAGATTATATTTCTTTTTTTTTTTTCCGACTGGATAATGACCAGTGATATAATTCAATCAATACCTATGTGCAATTGCCCTAACAAAGAAGGTAATGGATAGCATTTTAGGGGAGAAGGGTGGGAAGGGGAAAAGAAATTTCATGTAATGAAACAGAAATCTTCTCCGAGACAGTATTTTCCAAATTTGTAGCAATCCAAATTTAGCATCAAAACAGGGGAAATGGTAAGGAAAAAAAAAAGCACAGGAAAAAAAGTCTTGCTTCCAATAATTGTCAAGACAGAATGAAGCTACTGGAGATATTGAATACTCTTGCGATAGTCCAATAAACAGCTAATAATTCACAATACCTTAGGAATTAAATTACTCAAATACAGCATGATTGCATTTTGGTGAAAATTTGATAAATAAGGAAAAAAAGAAAAGTTCCAAAACATATGAAAAGATTTCACATGTTATTTGCTAAAGAACTGCTTCTAGCGATCTTTTTTTTTTTTTCTGATCATATCTATCTGATTTTGCCCATCCGTATGGCATCTAAGCTAATTTCATGCTCAAATTGAGTTGATCTACCCCATGAAATCTCTCCTCAATCCTAAAAACCATATGCAATGGTATATGCCATTAGGCGAGTAGGCCATCATATACACACAGTAAGTAGTGGATAATGAGCCATTTTTCAGTCAGCCAAACTACTTCCCTTTGATGGGCAAATTAGGTATGAAGCAAAAAAAAATATCACTTATGAAAAAGAGCCATGACAAACGTGTGACAAACTCTGTGTGATAAATTTTTCAGAATTTTTATCCGGGCATGTTTTAACAAAAAAAAAAAAAAAAAAAGACAAATACATTTTGTTTTCTTCTTTATTCTGTTTGAACATACTTCAGATGCCTAGCAAAGGGAAATAATCTGGCTAACTGAAAGGTTGGTTTATTGCCTGTGGCTGGAGGAATTAACTCACAATTATCCCATAAATTTAAGTCTTTTTCCAAGCCTACCCTGCGCTGATGACAAAAAAGCATAAGTAAAGAACAATTTTATAGAAGAAAAGCCACTCAATTTCATCTTAAACAAAAATTATATGCTGCAAAATGGCATAACATCTTCATTTTGAATTGTAAATTCAAAGGACCAAGAGTGTTGAGAGAAGTGCCATGATCTGAAGGTTTTAGATGTGCATTTTCTCAGGTGTTAGGTCTAAGCTACATTATATTGTTAATTATGTCTTTTTAGTCTTCTCTTTGTTCAATGTCTCATATTCTGTGCATATCTCAGTTTTATGTCAGGCAAACATATCTGTCAATAGATGATAGTATTGAATGTTACACATAATCCACACATGCATGTCACTTACCTGGATCACCTCTCTGGCCAGGCTGCCCTCTCAGGCCTGGTAATCCGTCACGACCTTTTTCTCCTTGCAACCCTGAAAGGCCACTCCTACCAGGGTCTCCAGGTTGACCCTTACTCCCTGGTGGTCCATTTTGCCCATCAGGCCCAGGTCTACCACTATCTCCCTGCAATGCAAGACTTTGAGTTACTGTTTGTATAAAACTGTGCTTCAGCATGACTACCTACCCTCACTTATGTCAAACATGATATTTAAAAAAAAAATTCATGTATTAAAGGACACACTCAGGTATGTCTTTTATCAACATATGCAAAGATCAGTCTATACAAAACTGCATGTACCCAAACAAGCAACAAACATCAGGTCAAACAAGACATTTGTGAAGACTTAAGTCTTTTTCACATAAGACTTATCATCTTGCCTTGTGCTGAACTGTGACAAGTTGTATGATGTCAGTGGCCTAAGTGATTGGGCTTTGGACTTGGGATCAAGAGTTCTAGATTTGACTCTTAATGGGCCATGGCATTTTGTCCTTGGACAGACAATTAACACACATTTCTCGACCCGCCCTAGATCAAACTGTGTACCCGAATATAAACTGAGAGTATTATTGTTAGAGTGACAAGGATTTGAGAACTTAAAAAGGAAGCTGGGAGCATATGAGCCATTCTCAGAAGCTGTCCAGTGCTACAGGTCTAAAACAAAAATGATGAAAAATAAAATGTTTCAAGTGATTTGTGTTGTGTTTCTTTTTCTTGATGCCATTTTATAATTAAACAAGCTTAATATACCAACAGTTTGTTAAAATTTGCCCAATGTAAAAAATTAAAGGAAAGATTGTCTCCACACAAGAAATGCTGTCACCCTAAATGGGGACATGAAATCTTGTCCCCTTGACAAAGAGAATAACAGATGACCCTCTGAGCCTAATATGATCCTGCATCTGGGCTCCTGAGCTTAGATCCACAATTTTGGACACCTCTGCTGTCTTCATAACTCGAACTAGATCTAGAGCTATCACTTTCACTATCATTCACTGATTCTTAGTCAATGTATGGATAATTTATGGTTGCATCAGTCTCACTGTCTTCAGAATCACCTAGATGATTAATCACCTCATTAGCAGTAAGCAAATGCTGGTGTTTATCAGAATCATGAGAGGTTGAGGTACACTCCGTTTCATGATGAAAATTCTAACTCAACAATTCATTCGCTACATGCATGGGGGCTGCCATCTTTAGAATGTCACCTAAGGCACATGATGTCGGAGTATTATTAAGAACAGAATTACACCACAAGCTATGACATCGACACCCAAAGTGACATAGAGCGTGCACTCAGTATATAGTCAGGTAAGGCACTGCGATGCACAGGTCGCGCCCAGGATCATGGGGTTAAATTATGGTCCATAAGTTGGATTAGGATTATCCCTATGTATGAATTTAATAGTATATACTTCTGCAAGAATAATATTCTAATCAAATGTTGGTGAAAATAACAAATGCAAGTTTCTAAAAAGAAGTTTCAGCATGATTTCCAGTCATTCCTGATTTGTCGTTATAAAGTTATCTCCTTAACATACAGGTAAAAAGTTCATTTCCGCATGCCTTGCGCCCTCTTTGGGCATTCCCAATAAAGAATAGTTACTCACACTGCAAAAAACTCAGTAACATAGGAGGGAAGGCAGAGTTATTGAAAAAGAACAAATGGAGTAATCATTTGTTGCAAATGATATCCAATGTATTATCTCTGTAAGATTTCACGTTAAAAGTTATCTCTGTAAGAAATTTTGTCAATCATACTTCCTTTATTCATCTTCTTTCACCACTTTTTTTCCTGTGTAATGAAGCAGGCAATTCTTCGTTTGTGGGATCGCTGCATGTAGATCTAAATCGAGACTTCTTGTAATGTTAGTAATAAGGCAAAGTATTTTTAGCAATGATTTTCATCATCACAGTTATCTCTGCAAGATTTTTATTGTGGACAAATGCCTTTGCACTACCATAAATAATGTGCTGTTTCTTTTTCTATTGCAGTGGACTTATAAAGCTATTCAAATTCATTGAATGACGTTTATTCTTTTATTTTATTTTGTTCCTGTAATTTGATATAAATGATTTGGGATCAAAGTTATCTCCGTAAGATTACTCTAGATAATCCATTATTATTCATTCTTTTTTGCTAAATGATTCTAATGATAGTAAAGTTCTCTTGTCTCCATCTAATAATATAGATGAACTGAATGGCATCTTTAAAAGTATAAGTGGTTTTGTGTGTAATTAAATAAAATGTGCTTACTGCTTCAATTATTATGGAGATAACTCTTACAACAAGACGTTTATCATGAGCATGTGATCTGACATAAATCCGTAATGCCAAAATTTTGTAGAATCCATCTTTGTTCAGTCCTTAGCCGACATTTCAGATATTATAATGTTGAGTTTATGATAATGTTCACTTATTCTAAGCATTTTGTGATGTAAAAGTTATTTCTGTAAGACATTGCAATCACTGACTTTTAAGATATTTCAACAAAAAAGCATACCTCTCTGAGCTTTACTGTTTGTTCTGCAATCTTCATGAGTTTATAAAGTTTCAAAGTGTGGTGTATTTGTCTATCTTAAGCCTTTTTGAAATTTCGTGCCCATTGTCCCCATTGAGAATGCCTCATATGCAAGCAGTGTCTTCTTTGGGTCCATTTGGAGGGGGGGGAGGGGGGGGGGGATAATAGACCGTAAAGCACTTAGGGCCTGTATGGCGATAAGTGCTATAGAAATTCTCTCTTTGAATATTTTTATTGTCATTTAAATTCCAGCCATACAATTAATAAGTGGGAATAATGTAATGAAAATGCTCTAGAACCCACCTCTAGTCCAGGTGGTCCCTGCAGTCCTTTGTCCCCAGGCATTCCTTGCCAACCAACTTCACCATTTTGACCTAGCTTTCCAGATAGTCCAATTTCACCCCTTTCACCCTTTCTACCCTGAAACCCAGGTAAGCCTGAAATAAATCAACATTGAAATTGAGACAAATGAAGAAACAAACAACATCCAAAATGATCTAAGCCTTTGTGAAGATTCAACAAAAGAGACTAGGGTTTCCAATCTGTGATGCACACATACCACAAGGTGCAAAATGACTTTAAGAGGGTCAAAAACAGATTTCTAAATTTCTTCTCTTTTTCTTCTTCTTTTTTTTTTTTTCAAAATGTGCAGTTTAGCCTCAGGTGTGATGTCATTTAACTGAGGATTGTGGAACTTTATCAAACATTTCCTTGGGTGCTCAGCACTGAAAAGGTTGGAAACCTTTGAAACGGACCACATGATAGGTTTTGGCTGCTGTGAGTACATGCGTGCATAGAGGTAAAATGAGAATGCCTGACCGCTTGCACTTGACAGAGCTGTCTGCACAAAGTTCTATATATTTCAGAACTGTTTGCAAAAATGATTGTGTACCACTGCTGAGAGATTCACAAATGAGTTAGTTTTATTATAAGTCGAATTAGTATAGCAGGGATGGATATCTATAACTGACTTTGTATTTTTCCTGGAACGAAATTTGTTGCTAAATACGGAGAAACTTTAAAGAAAGACACTGACATAAAACAGTGGGTTGGTCATCTTTTACTTCTACTTGGATTGTGTCTGTCAAAAAATACCGATATAAAGACAGGAAAACTAAAATTGTGCTCTTCTAATAATAATGGCAGCAAAGTTAAGTAGTTTTTTTGGATAGTACTACGTTCGCTGGAAATCTGTTTTGTATTTAACCTTTTGATTCAGAGTACAGGACAAAAATTTGGTCTATTTCATGAATTTAATAAAAAAAAAAGTTTGGAAATGCTGGCATAATGCTCACTGTGTCAGTTTTAAAATTGACAACGAGCACAAGTTACCTGGTTCGCCTCGTGATCCTTTTGCTCCCTCTAGACCTGGATCACCATCACGGCCAGGCATTCCCCTCCTTCCTTTTAAGCCATCCTGACCTAAATTGTGAAAGAAAATATTATAAGTTGGTGGTGGACAAGTAAGGCCAATTTTGCCATATAAAGTGCTAACAATGATAAATATGATAGTTTAAGAGAGATCAAAATGAAACACCACAAATAAATACAGTCGGCTACACCTGAGTCAAACCCTCGTGAGTCGACTTTCAAATGAGTCGATCTTTTTTCTTGGAACGGGTCCCAGCCCTTCTTTACTTTACTAAAAATCAAACTGATGAACTGACGTCAACTCATCCGTATTCACTAAAGAGTTGATCTTTTTTCCTGTCCCCACCCTTATAAGATCAAAGGAAAAAGCAATGCTTGAATTGATGTAACTAATCTCAACTTTCACGGAACTTCATCTCAACACATTTTTGCTCCTCCCATCATGTGATTGCACGACTATATGATAACTTCAACTGTCAAATTGATTCACTAAACAGGACTAAACCCTCTCTCAGACTATGTGATCAGAGGCCGACTGGCCATTGTCTCCTCCTCCTTTTGACACCTCATCCACGATCTTCCCCGTCTAGCCGCAGATGCTTCGTACTTACACAGGATGCTTTGTGCTCTCACCGCACACCCCCGCCCCGCTACAAAAGTGAGATGCAAATTCGCATAAGGACGGCAGGAAATGTAGTGTTGGCAATCGTCTTTGATGTAGGGAATTCTCCAGCTGCACCATGGTTCACACATGGACTTTACCCTGAGAAAACCGCAAGGAGTCGGCCTTTGCTCTTTTCACCACAGGGAATTTGCCCGCCGGGCTAGTGGGTGAAAAGGAGTTGTTAAACAAAAAAAATTCTTCCCCCCCCCTCCTCTTAGTTTTACTTGCAATTTGGCCAGTTAGACATAGTTACACTTTTTCACTAAGCCATTGCAGTCAAAATGAGAAGAGTGAGGTATTGCGCCCTCTCCACCCCACCTGTAGATAGATTCATCACATGTAATGTTTATCATCTTGTAAAAGGCCTAGTATAGAGGTAATACATGTACAGTGTTTCATAACATAACATGAAGTGGTGGGAAAAGTGTTGGAGGGTGATGAAGCTGCGTGTGGCGATCATGTTGAGCTGAAAATGAATGTTCAGGAGGCAGGATTAGAAGCGGTGGACATCGTCAGTTAACATTGACAGTGAAACTTAAACAGTCGATGATAACGAGTGTTGATAACAATACATGTATTATATTAAAATCCAACCAAAAGCTAGGTCGATCTCACTGAAAATGAATAGAAGAGATCAAATTTGATGCTCAATAAAAGAATGCATAAGGGGAAGTAACTATTATAATGCCAGACAACAGACACTTCAAATAAGTAGTTTTTGTAATCTTTAGTGACACACAGATGAGTCGAACTACGGATGAGTAGATCTTATTTTCCCTCATCCATGAGCATCGACTCATCCGTATTCCACTATATAGTCAATGACCAATGAGACTAGGTAACAGGAATTGAAATTTTATTTCCTTAAATGCTAAAATACTATAGTACATGAACTGAAAGAAATGAAGACATGTACAATCTAACATGGTTAAAACGAAATTTGCGGGGAATGGAAAACATTTTGTTCTATCGCTAATTTATTGTATCCAAAGAGGCTAAATTAAAACAAGGATGCGTTTATTTGTCAAATTACCTCCCCTGATTGGAGAGTGTCTGCCCAGCGACCTTATGTCTTAAGGTCACTTCATTTTCATTTTTGTTGTTCTTGTTGTTGTAGGTATACACACATATTAAAATGTGTGGTAGGTTGCTGTTATGTCGTTTGTGATTTTTCTGCTTTTTTTTTCTTTTCTTTAAATTCTTCAAGACAAAGTGGAGTTTGGAATGGCATACTTTCTGCAGATATCCGACTTTTTCAGTAAACTGTCATCAACTTCACAAATCAACTGCAACGATAAACCTGTTCTCCTACATTTTAACATGTTTTGATGAATTCATCATTGACTGCCAGCCTAGATCTAAAATAGTTTTATCGTCAACTTAAAGCTCACAATTTTCAGTATGAAACGAAAAATACCTATTCACTTCTTAAAACTGGCTTTCAAGAAACACTGACAAGCATGACTGGTTTGACTGACCGAATGCCTGCAAGTGGAAGTGTGTTTAGTGTATGATTGAAAAGACAAAGGCCAAGCCATCCTCTGATATGGTTTATGGTGTACGGAACCTTTCAGCCTCTTAGGGGGTGGTTATCTCTGCTGCATCCTCTGTCACCGTGGTTGTGTGGCTATAAATAACGACGAAATCGTAATATCCTGACACATCCAGGTAGTAGGTGTCATTCTCTCACGTACATCATACTCGATTGGGATCCAGGGGACGGGTGAGGTGTGAAACGGGAGAGGCTGCATTATTTCAACACGCTTGCGCATCAGGCCTTACCCTCAGTTTCATACCGCTGGGCAGTACAGCACATTTCGGCGCCTGTACTTGATTCGCTCACGGACAATTTCTTTGTCAGGGCTTTTTGTGTCATGCTGCTGGGCAGTACAGCACATTGCAAGTACCAGTAGGCCTACTTGACATGCTCAGTGATGATTTGTTTGTTGGAGGGAACTGGTCTGGTACCTGAGTTTGGTCTTGGTTACGCTTAATATAAAAGAAAAGTGCGATCGGGGAAACAAAACTGTTCGTTATAAGCATAGTTTTTGTATCAGCCCAATGTTTTATTTCTTTGTAAGCATAAGAAATTACATAGCAAAAAAACGGTTCCCCAAGATTCTTTCTTAATAATGCAAGTTTCGTTTTAAGCATTTTCTTAATAACCACGGTATTTAACATTTAAATTTCATAAAACGATGATACTCTATAATTTTCAAAAACCACTAATATAGCCCTCAGACAGCGAGATTGAATTACAGTGAAACAATGTGTGCATTTTCAAAACTGAGCCCAATTCATTGCAAGTAATAGTTATACAGGCCTACTAAATGATATATGTCATCATAAGAATACATATTCCATTCAGCTAAAGTTATGTATCTTTCAAGTAAAGTGCAGAGCATCAGAGTTCACCTGGCTGTCCAATTTGAGAAATTCCTCTCTCTCCCTTCATTCCAGGTTGTCCAGGAATGCCGCTTTTACCATCAATACCGTCTTGTCCTGGAAAACCTGTGAATGGATCAGTCAGGAATCAGGTGGACGGTCAATGTGACAGGCAAACATTACAAGATACTTGGAACACTGTTTATGGCTTTGCTTGTTATCTCTCCCTGATCTCATTAAAACAACGATAACAACAGCAACAACAAAACCTCCAGTAATTTTCATGTATACCTCACGTATACCAAAAAGGTCATAAAAAATGATACGTTGCACATGATCATTCAGGCCAGGTTTGTCTTTTTGGGTTCCCAAGAATAACAACAACAACAAAACCCCCAGTAATTTTCCAAAAATCCAAAACTTCTGTCTTCTTCTCATCACAAACAAGGATCCACTAAGGGCTGAAATAATCATCATAACAGAGCTGAACAGCCTCACGTGTACCAAAGAGGTCATAAAAAAATTATATGTTGCACGTGGTCATTCAGGCCAGGTTTGTCTTTTTGAGTTCCCAAGAATAAACACAAAGATAAAAATATTATTAGCAAATGATATCTTAATCTAATTCACTCCAGGCACACAGACAACTGAGTGGGAGATCTATTCCAAGACCATGAGTGAATAGATGAGATTCATGCCACATGATTTCCTTTTAAATTTATCAACTTGTACATGTACTCTTGGACTATTCATCATTCTCTGCATCTGGTCATGACTTAATTCAATGCTAATTTCCATTTGTATCACCGAGAAAGAGTAGTCACATAACATAAATACACAGAACAGAACAATCGATGGAGATGGTAGAGGAGTATTTTTTTGGGATGTGCTGTTGAGGAAATATGTGATGAAATGGTAATTCATTAGTAAATTGAGGTTTGGAACATCTAATCACAATGGGAAATGTATATAACCAAGTAAGGCATGAATAGAAAAGAAAAAGGGTGCAAGATGAATTTCTTCTCGATGGAGAATCAACAGAAAATGACAATGTAATAAAAAAAAATGTGACCTGTGGAGAACTGCGATCACTTTATACCATATAGCACAACACAGCATGATGAAGATGCTGACCTCTCTGTTTCCATTTCTTCTTTACTCCCTTTCCCCCCTCTCCCTACCCATGACTGCCAAGCTGACAATTATATGAATTGCCTCTACAATTCACTGATACATCTGAATACACTGAATTCATTAGTCTAACATAATAATATTTCAGAATTGTAAGATGGCATACGCCACAGGAGGGCTCTCCAAATTTGAGTAATTCTGATGTACTTGAAGAGTGCTAATTCATTGTACATTTGAATGCTTCCCTAAGCCTGAGAGTCAGACTTCAACTGCCATATAGTGCATCTGATAGATTTTCTAACTCTCTGACACTGACTGCAACACTGACTATGTGGTAATAAACAATGAAGAACGTTTTTTTTTGGGGGGGGGGGGGAGGGGGGAGAGTGGGAGAGACTTATAGGAGCATGTGAAAATGCTGCAAACTGAAGAAATATACAAGATGATCTTGCATGATACAGTACAAGAGGATGGGAAAGAGGCAGAGACATCATGCAGCAATTCTCTCTGAAAAGCACAGAACTTGGTGAGTTGGAGAGAGCTGCTTGATAGATCAATATACACTCTAATACGGTTAAAACGAAATTTGCGGGGAATGGAAATCATTTTCGTTCTATCGCTTGTTTGTTGTATCCGAAGAGGCTACATTGAAACAGGGACGCAAGTTAAATTATCGAATTACCTCCCCTAGAAGAGTGTCCACATCACAACCTTATGTCTTAAGGCCACTCCATTTTCGTTTTTGTTGTTCTTGTTGTTTTAGGTATACATACATATAAAATGTGTGGTTATGTAGCTGTTTATGCCGTTTGTGATTTTTCTTTTTTAATTCTTCAAGTGGAGTTTGGATTGGCATACTTTCTGCAGATATCCGACTTTTTCAATAAACCTTCATCAACTTCACAAATCAGTGTCCTTTTGAACTGCAGCGATAAACCTATTCTCTTACGTTTTAACATGTTTAGTTTCGATGAATTCATCATTGATCTAAAATAGCTTTATCATCAAATTAAATCTCACAATTTTCAATATGAAACTGAAGGATATCTATCGACTTCTCAAAACTGGCTTTCAAGAAATACTGGCAAACACAACTGATTTGACTGACCGAATGTTGGCAAGTGAAAGTGTGTATAGCGTATGATTGAAAAGACAAAGGCCAAGCCATCCTCTGATATGATTTATGGTGTACGGAGCCTTTCAGGCTCCTGGGGATGGTTATCTCAGCTGAATCCTCTGATACTGTGGTTGTGTGGCTTTAAATAACGACGAAATCGTAATAGCCTCACACATGCACGTAATAGGTGTCACCCTCTTACGGTACATCATACTCGATTGGGGCCACCAATGACGGGTGAGGTGTGAAACGGGGGACGGTGCATTGTTTCAACACGCTTGCGCCTCAGGCCTTACCCTCAGTTTCATACCGCTGGGCAGTACTGCACATTGTAGGTGCCGGTCCTTAAGTCACTCATGGACGATTTCTTTGTCGTGGATTTTTGTGTCACACTGCTGGGCAGTACAGCACATTGCAGGTACTGGTGGGCCTACTTGACGCGCTCAGTGATGATTTGTTTGTCCGAGGGAACTGGTATGGTATCTGAGTTTGGTCTTGGTTGCGCTTAATATGAAAGAAAAGTGCGATCGGGGAAACGAAAACCGTTCGTCATAAGTGTAGTTTTGGTATCAGCCCATCGTTTTATTTCTTTCTAAGCATAAGAAATTACATAGCAAAAAAACCGTTTCCAAATATTCTTTCTTAATAACACAAGTTTCCTTTTAAGCGTTTTCTTACTAAACGAGTTAGAGTGTATTGTATTTTTCCACAGTTACAAAATTTGTAAACAGAACAGGCTATGACAGACAGGGATGGGCATCATAATCAAAGATGGACTGGAGGGGAGGGGGGAGGAGATAGGATGACATTCAGACTACAGTAGGGTGAGACAGAACAGACTGGATGGAATGGTATAGGATAGCGCAGGAATGATAGAATAGGATGGTAAGGCATAGGATATGATAGGATAGAACAGGAAGGATCTGATATGATCTGCCAGGTTTGGGTGGTATGGGGTGGGAAAGGATAGTATAGAAAATGGTGGTGCGGGAGGAAAGATACAATAGAATAGGATGAGATTGGAAGGGATAGGACAGATTTTGATACAGGGCAGCACAGATTAGATTAGAATGGTAAGGAATATCATAGTATATGGAATGCATTTTCAGAAGCTTACCTTTCTGTCCTCGTAATCCAGGAGTTCCGTCCTGTCCTTGTGGTCCACGTGATCCCTTGTTTCCTTGGAAACCTGGACGACCTGATTCACCTTTCTCTCCTTGCATTCCATTATCTCCTGGAATTCCTAGTACCCCGAGAATACCTTGTTCTCCCTTTCCACCTGAATAAAGCCAACCAGAAAAACCAATATTTCCATGGCTGTGTGCTTAAATGTGTTTCTTTCACAATATATGCTAATGACGAAAAATCATGAAATGAGCATACAAGGAGACAGAAGTCAAAGAAATAATAATATGAAGTAGGAAAAAGGATAAGTGAAACGTATATTCCATTCGGAAACAGTGAGCGTTTTTCCATACTGTATTTGGTTTCTATTTCAAGAATTTGACATAGAATCACCCCCTCCTCTGCCTCCTGTTCACTCAGCTTAAGTTGCTCCTACTTCTGTCTTTCCTATGATTTCTAATCATGAAAAAATTGTTCATTTTGATGGCAACAAAATTTACCTTACACATTTTCACAGGAACCCAGTATGATAAGAAACTTCCCATGGTCTAAATAAATCTCGTCAGCGATCTGTAGATCAACAAACGTTTTTATTTTTTGCTAATGAAATGAACCTATTCTGGTACATTTCTACAGAGAGCCTATTGGATGAAACAAAGACTGTAAGGCAAAAACAATATCATCTGCTGAGGAAGGAGAGCAGGATACCAGATATCACCTCACAACAACAGTATTCACCCCACCTTTTGTGCCAGGACTTCCTGGCACACCAGTTCGTCCATCCTCTCCAGGGAAACCTATGTCTCCTTCCTCTCCCTTCCTGCCTGGCAATCCTAGAATTGCAAAACATCAAAAATGACATTTATATGCCCAGCACACTTTTTTTTTTCACAGTGAATAAAGCTTCAGTACTTTAAGTATAAAAAACACATGTATGTGATGCCCTGACCATGTCATTCCTTTCATTTTTAAAGCATTAGAAACACTAATCACTTTACTTTTTGGCTCACTCCTCTTACATTGTCCAATCTCATCTTTGGAAGCCTTGAGGTATAGCTGAGCGGTGGGTGTGAATAAATAAAGGAAATGCAACCACAACAGGGAGAACTACTTTGGTTCTAGTTTATGTGTCATAATTATCCGGCTCCTCCATGTTCAAGGAGGAATAAAAAATGGTGAAACAAAGCATAGCCAATGGCTGGATGACACACTACAATGCTGATAGTATAGGTCCCAAAAACCTAAGTCCATGCCATAACTTTGTCTCTGGTGCATACAAAGAGGGACTAAGCTACTAAGTCAGCAAGATTGTCTTAATCAACCAGGGCACAACCACAATGCCTCTGACATAAAAATGGCACTTACTGTGAACAATATGCTACCTATTATTTCATTGTTAATTGTGAAAAAACAGAAAGATAGAGCTATCCATCAGCTAACATCACATGGGCAGATAACATACCTTCTCTACCATTAAAGCCGATAAGTCCTGGAGGGCCAATGAGTCCATTTCGGCCATTGGCCCCGTCCATTCCTCTAGTACCTTTTGGTCCAGGGTCTCCAGGTTCACCCTTCATACCTGACAGACCAGGAAGGCCATTGTCACCTGATGGACCAGCCAGCCCCTTAACCCCTGTTCATCACGCACATAGAAGAAGAGACAGTAACTCAAACACAAATAGATGATACTTGGAAATAAACAAATGCATCACTCATTGATACTCTTAACTTAACCCGGGCCATCTTATAACTTGTGAGCAGTGCTGTTATACATATTATAATATCTTACATAGACTGGCCAAGTTTCAGGCTCAACAACACTATTTTTTAAAATGGAAATCATTGATTTTGATTTGAAAACAAAACCATACATGAAACACATAAAATTAGGTAGAGTCCTCATCCTTTCCACCAGCAAAAACAACATAAATCCTAACATAGGTGAAATTACTAACAGCTATTAACAGGCCAAAGAAACCGAGGAACATGGGAATTTTATCACACTGTTCCATGTGAACTGCAATTTTTACATCACTAAACTGCTGGGAAATTCTCTTATTATCATCTGATAAGAGCCAGAAGGTATATACTTATCTCATAGAATCTTTGGAATGTTTATCTGGAATAACATTATTGAATATTGTGCCTTCTTCACAACAAATCAATATGTCTCAAAAAGATAGTCCAAAACACTCGAGCACATTGTTTTTCTCTTGTCTCCTCAGTTCAGTATTTCTTACACATTTACCCTCAGTTATCACAAAGTCTACAATCAAAAATTGTTCCAGTTCAAATTATAGAACTGACTGTCTTTTCCAAAAAGTCAATATCCAGCTTTACATGAAATACTAGTTACTGTCATTTACATTACTGCTTTAACACCAGGAAATGACAATAAAGCAAAGAATAATTTTTGTTTTCAGGAAAGATTGCTATTGAAAAACACAAGTTGTCATTTGAATGAAAGCACTTAATACCCCAACTTTTCATTCACGATATATTTCATGGTGAAACAGAAGACTGTAAACTTTTTTTCTGTTAAACCAAAACTTTTCTCAAATGAAGAGAATTTAGCCAGAATCTGTCAAGTGCTAAAACTCCTCAGAGACTTTAAAATGTAATGGTGCAAAGTACAGATGAAGGAAATATTCAATAACACATGAAAAAATGTTGAATTATTCACTCACCTTTTTCTCCCCTGTTACCACGACGACCTTTTACACCCTGCAGGCCATCTAGTCCTGGGAGCCCCTCCATTCCTTTAATTCCAGGATTTCCTGGCTGTCCATCAATTCCCGGTGCACCTAGGAGAAAAAAAAAAAGACAAAAATGACAAACATAGTAAAAAAAAACAAAAAAAAAACAAAACAAAACAAAACAAAACAGGAAGGTAGATTTCAGGAAGATTTCTCCAATTTGTAAAAAACAACAAAATTTCTGATGCTTAATGCATTCAGTAATTTCAAAATTCTTGCTACATTTTGATTCACTTTTGTTGAACAAGTAATAAATTCAGAACTTCAGTAATTAAAGTAAATGAATAATTAAAATTATAGAAGATAACGAGAACAACAGGAGTGGTTGTCTATGGTTTGGTGCTGTGCTCTTTATAAGAATGAGATGATCTCATGTTTACTCCCCAATAGAGCATTTCAACCTTGCTTTTGCCATGTAAAGAATTTTTCCACTACCATGTAAAGACCTAGAAAATCTGTCAAAATAAAATGTCCACCTAAGAGGTCTGCATGAGGCTAAGAAATGTGGGCATCTGTGCTCCAATTTCACATCACACTTTGTTCAGTGCCATCCACTAACGCTAATGTGAGGGTGATGGTGTGAGTGTAATTGGGGTTGGGGAGTTATTTTGCCATCCCTACCATATAATAGGTAAAAATAAAAATCTTGGAAACATGAGCCATACACGCATTCAAGAAAAACTATTGTCTTTTCTATTTCAGTTTCATCACATAAAAACTGGAGAATAAACATCTTTCTGGTTTTTCCATAGCAGTAAAGAAAAATAGTTTAAAAAGTGGACCATATCTGCATTTGAGAAAAACTATTCTTTTTTCCTAATGATAATTTTTTTTTTTAACCCCTTCAGTGCTTCGCCCAGAACCATTCCGGGCTAAATGTGCCTTTAGCCCAGAACCATTCCGAGCCTATGATGACAGCCAATTTCCAGGATACAATCAGGATACCCTAGGTTGTATATTATCTGAGTGACTTGATATCTTTAACCTCCTTTGTCTTATTTCGAGGCGTCAGTTATGCGTGAGCAGTTGTTTCAAGTCGGAAATTAGTGGAATTTGTGCATACTTTCCGATTCAGGGTTAGGTCAAAATGACAAGTAAAAGAAAAACATCATCAGAAGTGTTAGATGAGATTCTGAACGATCGTGACAGTGCTGACGAAGACTTTTCAGTGAATCTGATGATGCTGAAGGAGGCTCAGTTAGCTCTTGATCTAGATCTCGTAGAAACGTGTCTCAATCGCTAACCTAAGTTCTAGATCTAGATCTAGAGACTAACAAAAACATATATAAATACACTTAGGATTCACTTTTTTTCCACAGATAAATATGTATCAAGTTTAAAAACAGAATTTAGGAGGTAAAGGAAAATATTTAGAGAATAGTTATTTGCAAAATTAGCAGGATACTGTACATATTAGGGAAGTTATAGAGAATCTGGTGCAACCAATCTGATGTGGGCAAGGTAGAGAAAAATTCCCTGGCACAGGGCACTCCTAGCTGAACGCACTGAAGGGGTTAAAATTAAATTAAAAAACAAATCACTATCACACGGCATTACATAAGAGAACTCTTACTTGAACATCATTTCACACCAAATAGAGCATTCAAAAATAATGTCAGCAGTCACTCTAGTCATTTTGGCTGCCTCACAAGATAGTATTTCAGCATTAAATAACTGCACAAATTTGTGATAAAATTAAGGTAGTTCATAATTTCTAGTTTCGGCCTGATGCAGGTTTGTCCCTTAGAGTTTTTTTCACATTTCATTTGGTTGATCAATAAAGCCAGCTATCAAGCAAGACAGGATCACAACAATTATACTTGAAATGGCAACTGGTAAGCCTGTGATTGAAACTGATAAATGAAGGCTATTTCCATGTAATAGAAAAATTAACGGTTAAATAACATGGTGAGCAATATTTTGATTATTACTTGGTTAGTGGTCACTTAGACCTAATGGCCAGACCACATCTAGTCCAATTACAACAGGAACAGAGACTCACCTTTTTCTCCCTTTGCCCCAGGTAGACCGTTTCTTCCAGGAAAACCAACAAGTCCATCTTTCCCTCGCAAACCCTTTATTCCATCGTCTCCTGGTTCACCTCGCATGCCTGGAATACTTTCCTGGGCAGATGTGCCTTGAGGGCCTCTTTCACCCTGGAAGAGGACAAATGAACAGACAGCCATTCCTGGGACGAGGTATATGTGATACTGCCACCTGAGGCCGTATATAAGCCTGATACGAGAATATTGTGAAAAACGTTCGCAAGGTCAATTTTTGTTAGTTTTAGGATTTTGTTTCCAAGTTGCTAATTAATATCTTAACTTTGTTTCTACCAAATCATTTTACTCAAAATGGCTTCTAAAGTAAGCCACCCTTGATCGGCTGGGGGGGGGGGGGGGGGTAAGGAAGGGAGGAGGGATAAAACAGTTTTTGCTGTATTTTCTTTCAATCTCTGATAGTGAGAGAATGTTTCAATCTCAATAAAAGTGGTATCACTGGGAAAGCTTTTTCATTTCTCCACTGCAACAATAGTTTCTTTTTTTCACAAATTTGATTAAAATAAATGAGTCAGAAAGCATTTTCTCTTATAAACAATTTTCGATTTCCCTAATGACCTTGGAGAATCAATCACACTGGTTAGCTAGGCCAGGTCCGGTGATGCTAATGGCAAGCAAAATACAAGAAAATGTTAATCATGGAAGCTTTCTTTCTATTGCTTTTGTTCTTGTGTCAAAAAATTTTCACCATGTTAATCACCATTCTGGTGATGATGCTTCCAGATTTTGGATAGTAACATCAAAGTTGAAGCAGTGGGTCAATTTGTGGCTTGATTGCCAGGACTGCTCCAAGAGACCAATTGAATATGTGAAACATGTGAAGCCTACTTGTAGATCTACCAGATTATATATTGTGCTATTCATTAAGACGTGTAGAGGGGTAAGTTGGCTATTGTTTTCTTAGCATGCATATTTTTAGTGATCTGTCTCTGTGCCTCATCCTCTTCTTGCTATCCTGTTTCTGAATTTCTAGTAATCATTCTGCTTCAACTTATGCCTCAAAAGCATTTTACAAATAGCTTATTCCAAACTACAAGACTCTTTTATTACTATTTTTTGTGCTAATAGTTTTGTTTTTATATAACTCAGTTATCAGTTTTCATATGTATTGACTTCAAGAAAGCTGGCTTAGGATTATCAGATAATTTATTTTTTTATATTTTTTTCTCCTTGGAAAAAAGAAAATCAAATTTCTAAAACACGGTCCTCGTTCTTTTGACATTTTGAAAAACTTTTATATGTAATTCATTTCATCTCTTGTGCAATAGAATAAAACATTTTGCCTGTATATACAAATCTAGCAATCAGCTTAGTGAATTCTGGAAAGTGGGAAACAAAATGAACTATATAGTCAAAGACTAATGTGCTGAATAAAATCTCTCAACAATTAGATTATTTCACAACAACTTATAACACTTGAAAGCAGTGGGATAAGTCTTCAATAATAGGCATAATTCAGCATAAATTATGCTCATAAATAACTGTACAGGCAGAAAATTAAATCTGAGTGGAATTTTCCCTGCTTTCATGATCACATTGTCATTTCAAACTCCAATAACTTTTATATAATTGTTTCCAATCTTTACAATTTGTTCACTGATAGCAAGCTCTTGAAATTATCTTGAATATGATGTGTAACCCAGCATGTTGCCCCTATGTTCATTAGGGATTTTAAGTGGAATTAAACGTCCCAACTTTAAAGGCAATTTCTCAAAATTGTCATTCTGATCAGCACTTGCTTTAGCTACAACATTGATTTTGATATCATTGGAAAAGGCATGAAAAGCCTTTTTAAGTTGGTGTATATAACATCTTATCTAAAAAATAACTTATTATGGAACTAATCAGTGGCATGACATATATTCTTTTGTCATTTTGCTTGTCAAGTCATCTTTACTATTTATTAATTGGGGGATGGCCTCACCTCTTCTTGTGTCATTTTGCTCTCTCACTAATCTTTCATTTTCCTCTGACTCTTTTCTCTCTCAGTCATCTTTATTATTTATTATGATATATTCCTAAAAGAGGGCTCGGTTGTCATAGCAGCCTTGTCATAGTACCAGTGTTTATTTCTTTGGGGAATATTATTCCTATGTGAGTCACTCACTCATATGTGATGTTATTACATTGGTCATGCATGATTCACATGCCTGAGTCTGTGCATTATTCTAACTGGGTTACATGGCCCTGTGTGATGTCTCATCACTAGCTGATCACTCTTGAGAATCAGATACCAATTATTACCTTCGGTCCTGGTGCTCCAGGTATTCCTCGGTCTCCCTTATCACCTCTTAGACCAGGAAAACCTGGAAGTCCTGGGTCTCCATTCCGTCCTGGATATCCCTGTGACCCAGAGCCTCCTGATAAACCGTCGAGGCCACGCTCTCCCTTGTCACCAGGCATTCCTTTTGGACCAGGAGTCCCTGATGATCCAACCATTCCACGCTGACCTGCTAGACCTGGAGAAATGAGTGCAAGACTGTCATTTACCATCATGTTTAGCTTAATTTTTGTTTCATTGATCTGGGAAATCTCATTATAAAAGTGCAAATCTGTAACTTAATGTTATCTTTGAGAAGGCTAAGGTTGTTAAAAAAAAAAAAGACTATGACTGAAGAGTAGAAGAATTGGCTTTAATCAGAATGAGTAAGGTGATCTACAAAACACTTCATTTTAATTTGTTAGGCGGGTGACAAGGGAGGTCTTGAGAGGGAAAAAACCCCAGAAATTCGTAGCTATCAACTAACATGAATTTTTAACACTGTTTTGTTAGAGAATAGAGAGAAACATGAGCATGAGATTTCAGACAAGTGTGTGATCAGGCCTGAACTTTGGCAGTTCCTAATCTGGAGACTGATTGCTATAATTCCCATTTGTTTTCCTTGCAGTTTTGATACATGCTGACCAATACTCTTTGATGTCTGTCTGTCTGTCTACCCACCTGTCTTCTTGCCCACCTACCTAGCTAACTAACTACTCACTCACCTATCTACATAGCCATAAATAGATGTATATCTCAATCTGTCTGTCTGTCTGTCGCTCTCTCTATATATATATATTCTCTCTCTCTTTCTCTCTCTCTTTCTCTCTCTCTCTCTCGTGGCACCATAAAATCAGGCGCTTGTCAAACTGAGGCGACCAGAGAAATCACATATTTTTCAATGGTGAATGAATTTTTAACGCAATGTTTTTTTCTTCACAGAACCCTTCTGTATCAATCTAAAATCTAATTTCCTCAAACTGATTAAGTAAAAGCCCAGAAATTGTAATTTAGTGCCATGGTCTAATAAGGTTAACAAAAATGATCTGCCATTTTCCCATTAAATTCAGCTGCAGCAACAGGTCACCCCCATTGTCTTTAATTGCTAATATCTCAACTTCTACTTCAGGAAGAACAAAAAAATCTTCACACACAGAAAGGGAAATGAATCATTTTCACATAGCAATAACCCCATATGCTCAAAATCTGACGAGAGCCTGATTTCATCATGTCACATCTCATATTTACATGTATAATATATATTTTGCTATATATATATATATATATATATATGTATCTCTCTCTCTCTCTCTCTCTCTCTCTATATATATATATATATATATATATTAGAAAAAAAAATATGGCCTTTGTGGGAGATTTTTTAAATATAGCTCTGCAAGTTTAAGTGTATGGCAAATATGCACACCTCGATGTTGATATTTTGGTTGATAAAACCGAATGTTACTCAAAGAAAACATGTTTTGAAAGCATTATACTGTCGAATGTACAATTCGGATCAAGCACCCTCGTGAGTTTATTATTCAATTGTTATCGCATTTTCAGAATAACGTTAAAGACAATAAGCTTTTTTTCAGGTTTATGCAACAATGTTGTGTGCCAAATCTCATTTGGATCCATTCAACAGTTTTTGAGTCCTTAAGGGGGGGGAGAGAGGGGGGAAGGGGGGGGGGAGGAGGAGGCGCGCGTCCTGAAATATGGATTTTGATTAAAAAAATGCAGTTTTGGGTTTTTGTTTTCTCTTAAAAGGTCTGCCTTTTCTGTGTATAAAAATGTATCAACAAGTGGATATGTCAGTTGCTTTGATGACTCTGCGGGCAGCTCTCCGAGGCCGTCCGTTGTCCTATGAGTCATCGTATGAGGCACATGGGCAGCAAGGATTCAATTCTGAGCTGTCTTTAATTGGCTGAAGCTGGTGGGTTCTCCGCCAATAGCTTAGCCCTGACTCTTTCCTTCACGTGGCAGCGGCTGTGCTTCGAGAGGTTGGACATGTGCTGGCCTCTCGATGAGCTGACAAGAGCAGGTCGCCTCGACCGTCTGAGGTTATTGACGGTGACTCCCCGTACTATTAGGTTAGGGGAAGGCAGCAGCATTGCACTTACTCGCTGTGGTAGTCTATGTCGAAACTGCGTGGGCCAGGGGAACCGGTTCTCGGCCTCGCCTGGCCTGGATCATGCTCTACTGTTGACATACGAACAGACAGAGCTTGCCCTTGCCGGCTTGGCCCCCTGGTTCTCGTGTATGAAGCGCAGTGGAGGCTGGTTGCCACACCTTCTTCTCCTGAGAGTAAAACAAAAAAGATGGCACGTTTTCCTCCATCAATAGGTAATAATATGTAGTCCGGGCAGGAAAGAAGAGTGCGGGACTACAGGTTCCATGTTAACTTTGACAGCTCGCCGCTGGAGAATGCACGAAACCGCCAATAGAGACACGCTAACTTCTGTTGACACACATACTGGCGCTTGAGCTGGGGCCAGAGGAGTGGGCTGTTTGTGGTGGGCTACTCACCGGGATCTCGGGCCCTATGAGGCGTTGCTTTATTAAGGAGTGAAATTACTAAGACCTCAAGTCTGGGGACAAGTAAACAATGCAGCACTGATAACCAACCCAATTTCTCTGCTATCTTATGGTTGGGAGGTCCGGCATCACTGAGCCCTTCGTTACACGCCAGTCCTCATGACACACTACTCCTACCAGTGGGAGTCTGGAACCCGTTGGTGGCCATGCTGCGGATGGCCCCACTCTGACAGCAGCTGGCCGAGCACAGGGCAACATTCTTCAACCTGTACAACTTATTGAAATCCGGAACAAGTCAAGGTATATTTACAAGCTGAGGCTGTGTGGGCCGGGGGAGCCCGTTCTCGGCCATGTCCGACTTGGATTGTGCTCTACTGTTGACATACGGACAGACGGAGCCCGCCACTGCCGGCTTGGCCTCCGGGTTCTCATGTTTCGAAGCACAGCGGAAGCTGATTACAGTGTCTCACGGCGTGCCTTGGCCTAAACAGTCCATCGGGTTGAGGCATGCCGGGATACTCTCCCTCCCCCATTCCCTACGTAAATATTATATATTAGAATACTGCCAAGAGCAGGAGCGCTCGCAGTAGAGGAAATGTCTCAAGTGGATATGTCAGTTGTTTTGATGACTCTGCGGGCAGCTCCTCGGGGCCGCCCGTTGTCCAATGAGTCATCGTATGAGGCGCATGGGCAGCAAGGGTTCTGTTCTGAATTGTCATATTTGGCCGAAGCTGGTGGGTTCTCCGCCAATAGCTTAGCCCTGACTCTTACCTTGCCGAGGTAGTGACTATGCATTTTGAGGCTGGCCTTGTGCTGGCCTCGAGATGAGCTGACAAGAGCAGGTCGCCTCCACCGCCTGAGGTTATTGGCGGTGACTCCCCGTGCCACTAGGTTAGGGGGAGGCAACGGCATTGCACCTACCCGCCGTGGCAGTTTAAGCTGAAACTGTGTGGGCCGGGGAAACCTGTTCTCGGCCTCGCCTGGGCTGGATCGTGCTCTACTGTTGACATACGGACAGACGGAGCTCGCCCTTGCCGGCCTGGCCCCCGGATTCTCGTGTACGAAGCATAGCGGAAGCTGGCTGTCGTGCCTCCCCTCCTGGGAGTAAAACGAAAAAGGCGGTACACCCCCTCTCACCAGTAGGTAATGATATGAAGTCCGGACAGGGAGGAAGTGTGCCGGACTACAGGTGACATGTTGACTTCGACAGCTTGCCACTGAAGAATGCATGAAACCGCCAACAGAGATAGGATAACATCTGTTGTGGCACATCCTGGCGCTCGAGCTGGGGTCAGGGAGGCGGGCTGCCTGGGGTGGGGCTGCTCACTAGGATTTCTGATGCAATGAGGCGTTGCTTTTGTGTTGTTTTGTTCAGGAGTGCGCATAAGTGCGACTCAAGGACCAGGAATATGTAGAATCATGGTTGCCATAACAATGACCAACCCAATTTCTCTGCTATCTAGTGATTGGGAGGACTGGCACCACTAAGCCCTTCCGGATCGCAACACTCCCCATGGCGCACTACCTATCTAACCAGTAGGGGTCTGAGATCCTGGAGTGGCCACGCCGTGGGTGGCCCCGCTCTGGCTGCCCCCCCGCCGGGCACAGGGCAACATTCTTGACCCTGTACAACTCATTGTAATCCGGAACAAGCTAAGTCCTATTCACAAGCTGAGGCTGTGTGGGCCGGGGGAACCATTCTCGGCCTTGCCTGGCTTGGACCGTGCTCTACTGTCGACATACGAACAGACGGAGCTCGCCCTTGCCGGCCTGGCCCCCGTGTTCTTGTGTTCGAAGCACAGTGGAAGCTGGTTGCCATGACTTTAACTTCTTACCCTGTATAATTCATTGAAATCTGGAACAAGCTAAGTTATACCTATAATCGTAGTCTTTGAGGCTCTCCCTCCCCCCAATTTTGTATGCAAAACATTAGAATACTGCCAAGTGCTGATCGTTCGCAGTAGAGAGAATGTCTCAAGTGAATATGTCAGTTGCTTTGATGACTCTGCGGGCAGCTCCTCGGGACCGCCTGTTGTCCGATGAGATCATACAAGGCGCATGGACAACAAGGATTCTGTTCCAAATTGTCATATTTGGCCAAAGCTGGTGGGTTCTCCGCCAATAGCTTAGCTCTGACTCTTACCTTCACATGGTAGTGACTGTGCGTCTTGAGGCTGGCCTTGTGCTGGCCTTGAGATGAGCTGACAAGAGCAGGTCACCTCCACCGCCTGAGGTTATTGGCGGTGACTCCCCGTGCCACTAGGTTTGGGGGAGGCAATGGCATTGCACCTACCAGCCATAGCAGCTTAAGCTGAGATTGTGTGGGCCGGGGGAGCCCGTTCTCGGCCTTGACCGGCCCGGATTGTGATCTACTGTTGACATACATACAGAGGGAGCTTACCCTTGCCGGCCTGGCCCCCCCCGTTCTCGTGTTTCAAAGCACAATGGAAGCTGGCTGTCGTGCCTCCCCCTCCTGGGAGTAAAACGAAAAAGGCGGCACACCCCCTCTCACCAGAAGATTATGTCATGAAATCCGGACAGGGAAGAAGTGTGCCGGACTGCAGGTGTCGTATTGACTTCGACAGCTCGTTGCTGAAGAATGCACGAGACCTCCAACAGATAGGATAATATCTGTTGTGGCACATACTGGAGCTCATGCTGGGGCCAGAGAAGCGGACTGTCTGGGGTGGGGCTGCCCACCAGGATTTTGGACCCAATGAAGCGTTGCATTTTAAGAAGTGCGCACAGGTGCGATACCGGGTCTAGGGACGAGTGGAAACAATGACTACGGCCACCAACGAACAACCCTAATTCTCTACTATCCAATGGTTGTGAGGTCTGGCACCACTTAGCCCTTCCGGTTCGTACAAGCTCTTATGGCGCACTACACAGCTAACCAGCAACAATCTGGGTTCCTTGGGTAGCCCTGCCGGGGGCAGTCCCACGCTGGCTGCCCTCGGCCGAGTACAGGGCAACCTTCTTCAACCTGCATGATTCATTGAAATCTGGAACAAGATAAATTTTATCAACGGCTTTTGAGGCTTCCCCTCCCCCCATTTCTCACTAGAATACTGCCAAGTGCTGACCGCACGCAGTAGAGAGAATGTCTCAAGTGGATATGTCTATTCTAACATTTTTGATCAATGGTCATTCAACGGTAGGCCTAGCCTACTGTCAATCAGGATTTGGCTCCATCTAGCAATTACATGCAGTCGTAGACCATCACTATATGATTATGTATAGGCAAAAAGTGCATAAGACACTTGATCATGACCTCTTCTAGCAAAGCAATATCATGAATCCCAGTGCCAGGGATGGACATTGGATGACCACTAAGAGACCAAAAAAACTGCTGATCATGCAGATTATCAGTGTAAGTGTTATAAAATGAATTTCCACATCCTATAAATGGTGAAATTTTCCTTTCTTTTTGCTGCTTCAGAGCTCAGTTGTGGACTATATGCCATAGTAAAGGTCAACACACTCTTGGTTTGGACAAAAAAAGATATGGGGGGGCACATATAAGCCATCAAGAAGCTGGAAGTGACTCTCTGGGAGCCCTTATAATGATTCGGGCTAGAGAGCAAAATTTAAGAAAAGATATGCCCAGAAAGCCCAAAAACGGCGAACAAGAGACACAGAAGTCACAGAGAGAGGAGTATGTAAAAAAGTGCTGTTCCGAGGATGAAAGCCGAACAAAAAATTCTCCATGTCCATTTTTCGATGAAAAAAAAATTCAAATGCGTTTTTCTCAAAACCTGGTTTTTTGACAGTTTTATGCTATCTACTTTTTTGTTTCGAAACCGATTCTAACTAAATTTTGTATACATCATTTTCATAACAAGACTAAAAAACATACCTATGCACGGCCCATTCGACTGGTAAATTTTAGAGAAAAATGGGTTTTCAGTATGAAAAAAAAAACGGCGAAATTTGATTTTTTGTTACATGGCATTTTCGAAAATTTCTAGAAAATTTTCTTTTTCATGGAGAGGTCTGAAAACATGTAACTTTTTAGATATTATATCAAACAATAAGTTTTCCAAGTTCTATCAATTTCCATTGAAATTTGACGGAGGAGATAGATTTTAAAATCAGTCAATTGCGAGACGCCAGAATCCAATATGGTGGCGTTGCCATGGCAATCGTATAAAAAGTCGATTTTTTTTTTCAGTTTTCCTCTAATTTGAACATGCCAAATTTGATGAAAAAGGTTAAAATAATCTATCTTTAATAATATCAAAAAATCACCTCCATGATGCCCCTCCCCCCCTTAGCCTATTGTGGGTTTTGTTGCAGATTTATAGTATAAATGTCTCACAGCTGTCAAAACGAGACTATGTAGATTTTTCACCATATGGGTTTTTGATATCATGTGAAAGCTTATTTCATATCCTTTCAGGTGGTGACAAAAGTTTTGAGCTAGCTTTATTCTAGCCAGAGATATTGCAGTTTAAAGAGACAAGAGGGGATCCCCCAGCAATGACTGAAATTTTGAGAAAATTGAGTTTAAATGAGCGGTTGAATGCATAAATCTACATACCTACCTCACAAAAACCTGACTTTTAATGAAACAGTATTTATAAATCAGGGGTAAGACCGATGTTGCCTTGTTCAGAAATGAATGTACTTTCAATTTCTGCAATAAAACAAAATTTGATATCTGATCCTCCCCCTCCCCCCCCATCACATTCAAAGCCCAATTTCTCCGTTCTAGCCAGCGACTTACGTCTCATTTCGACTGGCCTTATATAAGATTTATAAATAAATATATTTTTCTTTTTGGACACCGGTCCTTGGTGACATCAGTTGAACTAAATGTCAACGAAATTTTCTCTCAAAAAAACAAAAAAACAACAAAAGTGAGTTATGCTAATAATTCAAATTTTATCCCATGCAAACAAAAAAAAATGTCTAGAAACTTGAAAATGTCCAAATGATTCTGAGATATCAATGAGCCATATATATGAAAAAGTTATTCGTAAAGTTGTTAATGTATGATTCATTTTACTTAATTTAAAAAAAAAAAAGAATTAAAACCATTACTTGATAAAACTGACTTATGTCCTTACTTGTGTCCAGCACCTGGCAGGCTGCAGGTACAACTGCTCTGTGAATATATGCTTTTTTCTGTGGCATTTTTCTATGATTATCAATGATTTTTGGCATAGTTGTTCTTATTGATGTGGTGCACCTTTAACTTGAAAATTGTGAAAATTGATCAGCAGACAGCTGATTATTTTCTATTTTATTCCACCATATTTCTGTATATTCTGTGTGATATTTCCAATTTCAACACGACAGATTGCCGGAAAAGGTGCAGTGAGTAGTTACCGGTGGCATAGACAACCACTGTTCTCAAATTACCTTCGGCGATGGTGGGATTGAGAGAGTTCATGAACAAACGTCATAAAATTGTCAAGATGTCAGCAACTCGAGTAACTCAAGACGCTACAGTACCAAGTAATGTGCACCCTATGACCCTTGTAACTTTGGGGGGGTCATGGAAATTTATGGCTGCAGTAGGTAGAGCAACGTCTTTTATCAATGCTTTTCTAAATGGATCCTTGGTGTGCTGTAACTGACCAGCCCACTGTGAAATTTTACACCCGTGGATATGTGTGCTTGTAAATAAGATACGCAAAAAGTGACTTGTTGGACATTAACAAAGATAACCTGAAAGCATCTCCAGAACTGTTGAGTCATCTGTCTGGCTGTGGTTTAAGACGAGATAACAAAACAGATCTACCGTGAAAAAGTGCAAGAGGGGTAAATGAGCAGGAAGATGAAAACAGAGACCCATAAAGGTGATCATTACCAGCAAACAAAGTAAAAAAAGCTCCATTATTTGATGGGCCAAACCGAAACAATCTAATTCCCATTGACACCAGAGTGTGATCTTTGGACCATTCTAAAAAACTGAAAATTCTTCTGTTGAATGCCTAATCTACAAGGAACAAAACCGACTTGCTTAATGATCTCATTTACCAGCCCAGTACCGATATTGCATTTCTCACAGAATCTTGGCTATGTCCTTGTGGTGATGAAGTATTCATTGAGGAACTTACTCCTCCTGGATATTCAACCACCTCATTCTCCAGATGTAAAGGCTGAGGAGGAGGTATATGTATGACAGCAAGAAAAGAAGTATCTGTTGCCACAAACCATCTCGAACATAAAAACGTTTGAAGCCTGTGAATGCAGTGTCACCATACAAGACCAAATATCTTTTACATGCATCCATTGCCCACCAACCAGTAACAAGAACAAGTTTACCACCAAAGACTTTATTACTGATTTCCAAGATTTACTAGATAAATATGTGGAGAAGAATACCCTGCCTGTCGTACTCTGCGATTTTAATGTTCATTTTGATAACAATATGGACAATGATGTAAAATATATAAGAACTGTACTAGATACACACAACTTGATCCACTGGATAGAGACACCAATGCACAACAAAAACCACATATTTGATTGGATCATTACAGATAACAGTACTACCTTGGAAAACCTAAGTGTTGTAGACAAATGTGTGTCAGATCATTTTGTAGTGTTTTTTGAAATGCTACCACCAAAGCCGAGATGAGAAAAACACATCATACTAAGCAGAAACATGCGTATCGATGATAAAATATTTGTAGCTGACATTGAAAATACTGTCAACTTAATACAGAAGGATCCAGACAAGGTGAAAATGTACAACGCCAAAATTTCAGAAATTTTAAATTACCATGCCCCTTTACGGAAAAGAACAGTTACATCCCGCCCTACATCACCTTGGATAATTTTAGACAATTAACAAGCCAAGGCAGAATGACGACAAGCGGAGAGAATATGGAGGAGAACCAGATTAACCATCCACAAAGACATCTACAGAACAGCCAACAACAAGGTTAAAGCTTTATCAGAACGTGAAAAGAGGCCCATTACAACAAACAGATACAGGAGTGCTCCACTACCAAGGCACTTTTCACTGTCACCAACAATCTAAGTGCTAAAAAAGACAAACAAAGTATATCCCAAGAACATTCCAAAATGTGACTTTCCAGGAGCTTTTGGATTACTTTTCAGACAAAATTCATAATCTCAGGAGAGAACTGGACAATTCTGTGCATTCTTTACCATCTCATAATGAATTCAAAGGGAAGCCTATGTCTGTATTTGAACCAGTGAATGATGTTATTATCAGAGAAATCATTATGTCATCCCTCAATAAGTCCTGCTCATTGGATCCAATTCCAACTAAATTATTGGTGAAACACCTTGATAAGCTCGTTATAACTAGCATTGTAAATGAGTCACTCATCTCAGATGCCCAATTTTTTTAAACAGGCAATAATCACTCCAATGCTAAAGAAGGCTAGTTTGCCCATTGAAGACCTTAAAAGTCACAGACCAGTGTTGAACCTTCCATTTTTGTCCAAAATATTAGAGAAAGTAGTTCTAACTCAACTGAAAGTTCATTTAAGAATGAATAATTTATTAGATCCTTACCAGTCAGCTTATGGAGAACATCATAACACAGAAACAGCACTTTTGAAAATCCACAATGACCTATTAATATTATGTGCTGCAGACAATGGAAAAGTATCCATACTTGCACTTTTAGACCTTAATGCTGCATTTGACACAACTGACCACTCAATTTTACTTGAACGTCTCTGTTCATCTTATGGTTTGTCAGGATCTGTCCTGAGATGGTTTCACTCATATTTGTGTGACCGCAAACAACAGATTTCACTGGAGGGAGAAACATCTGCTGTGTTTGACCTAAAATTTGGGGTTCCACAAGATTCTGTGTTGGGCCCAGTGTTATATACAATGTACACTAAGCCACTGTGTTCTGTCATACAAATGCACGGCTTTAGTTATCACATGTATGCAGATGACACCCTGCTGTATCAGTCTGTTGTTCCATCAAATGTTCCATCCCTAATAAAAGCAGTTGAAAGCTGTATTCTTGATATCAACAACTGGATGATCAGTAACAAACTAAAACTGAACAGTGATAAAACAGAAATATTACTTGCAAATACAAATAGAAACACAGAGGCTGCTGATATAGATCACATACATCTAAACGGTACAGAAATTGCCAGCTTCAGTGAAAAGGCTAAAAATTTGGGTGTTTATTTTGATCGTACATTATCAATGGATCACCAAGTAAACCATCTCTGTAAACAAATGTATTGTGAAGTGCGTAGAATAGGACAAATATCACATCTGTTAAGCGAGGCTTGTCTTAAAATTCTTATTTCAGCATTTATTTTTTTGAGATTAGATTATTGCAATGCTCTAAATCTAAGTAATGAGACTAAACAAACTGCAGCGTTTTCAAAACAAAGCTGCACAGCTCATCTTACGAAAATCGAGTCGAGAGCACAGTACCCCTATGTTGGTTGAACTACATTGGTTACCAGTAAAAACCAGAATTAAATACAAAATGCACTGCTGTGCTTTAAATGCTTAAACAAAACATCACCACAGCATCTCCAAGACCTTATCCACCAGTACATACCATTTCGGTCACTAAGATCATGTGACAAAGTGCTACAAAGTATGCCAGCTAATCCAAAGAAAAAAGTTGGAGAAAGAGCATTGGAACTCTCTTCCAAACTCTTTGAGGGCCCCAAACTCTGTAGAAGAATTTAAGACTAGCCTCAAAACATATCTGTTTAAATTTCACCTGAAATCATAGTTTGTGTGTCTGTGTGTGTGTTTATATGTGTTTACGTCAGTGCAAATTGATGTGTTTCTGTGAGTGTGCGCGTGTGTGATGGCACTGTATTTGTAAAGTGCCTTTGTTTACATTTTATTGGATTGATTTTACTTTTTTGTAAAGTGCCTTACAGGGGGGTATGGGGTGTCAGGAAGAGGTAGCACCTTTAACAGGCTTAGCCCGCCATGTCCTTTTCAGGGCAGCTAACCTGTCACTGGTCCTCACCTGACTCTCTACTCTCATCTGTGGCTCCCTGAAGCTGTAGCATGCACAGCCACCCCCCCTCCCCTCCCCCGGCAACGGCTTTGGTGGGCCGGCTGAACCAGATGAGGATAGCTAACGGGTCTAAAACCCTCGGAGAGTTAGGGCTTGCTTACCAATATGCATGTGAAGACTGGGGTGGGCGGAATCAGTGGAAGAAACCTCCATGTTTCAACAGAGAAGAAGGCTACCACAGTAGCGCATTGTGGAATGCATAGAGCAAGGTGAGGCACGTAGGACGTCCTGGTCATCCACTGCATCCATTTCCATCTCCAGCCGTCTCGACACGTGTCTTGCCATTGGATGGTCCCGGACAAGAGAGTGAGGTCGATGAAATGCTATTCTTTCTCACTTTAAACAAATTCATCGTGCAAATCATCTTTTGTCACCTTCACCCTATTCTTCCATTATCACCAAGTCCTGCGGCAACGGGCAAGCGGCAAAGTGACAGGCATAGGTGCACTCGAAGTCCTAACCGCGGACCTCCACGCAGGTGGCTCAGGCCATCGGGCACGGCTGTTTCAAACCCCCAAAATCATGCCCTTTAGTTGAACAATGGCCTGTCACAGGGTCTGTGCCTTCTATTCACTGGCCTCAGATTTATGACCGTCTGTC
>JBCEWB010693262.1:0-17238 GCA_039654565.1 Peronia peronii | reverse complement strand
TGACTCAGCCTGGTATTCTGTAACCGAGTCCTGCAGCTCTTGAAATGTTGAGAACGCTGCTCCTACTTGGAGCCTAGCTGACGAACCGGCCGACGCCATTAAGGTCTTTCGTTAGAGTCTTTCGTAATTCGCGCAAAGCATTGATTGTGGTCTACGTCATCAGTTTCTGGATGCCGTAAGAATAAAGTCAGAAATAAAAGTTACGGCTGCCGTAAATGTAGCCACTGCGTTGTCTAAATGGCTTCATCCTTTGTCTTTCGGATACCTCCCGCCACGTCGCTGTGAGTGCATCGCGTCTATGTCTTGCAATACAGACAGCCTGTGTGGCCGAGTCCACCACCCCGCTCAATTACCACACCACCCCTCCCGGTGATTCATCTTCAATGAGGCCCAAATTTAGACCTGCATGTGTATACAACTGTTTATCCCTACCACCCCTGCACGTCCTTCCCTCATCATGAACAGTTTGGGGCGAGCAAGGCCAGACATATGTATAGACTTAATCTGACATTTTGCCGCTTTCAGGTCCGGTAGATGATGATGAAATCGTTCGAGAAATCCGTGTTACGGGTTCGAGAAATGCGTGTTAACAAAAAGAAAACAGGAATTTTTAACGGGGCCGATCGACATTTCCGTGAATTAGAGATTGCTGTGTTCGAGTTTTCTGTACTCGACTGTATGTGCCGCTTCGAAGTTCTCCAATTTTGCAGAACTACACTGTAGTATTCTTTCTGTGCAGGTTGACTTAAATTATGCGTGAACGTTTCCCCACTTGAGAAAAGTGGCCACATGTTAAAAACTGGGGAGACTTATTAGATTTTAAAAGTTCTGTCTTCAATGGAATGTTCAGAAAAAAAACAAAACAAGGGAAAAAACCCAGTTCATTGAAATAACTATAATCCAACAAATTACTGATACAGGGGTACTTGAAATATCCCATAGTGTACATTGCATTTTCAGAGAGTAGATTGGCTGAAATTGTCATTTATTGTGGATTATTTACCTATACCGGCATACAACAGGCCTCCTTCGACTTGTACAGCCACAAAAGCTATCTGACTTCTCATGACCTGACAGGGTTACAAAATAGAAAAGCCAAAGCTTATGAAAGGCGTGACTAAGTAGAGGACTGCAATAATTATAGAATATTTATAGACATATTTACGAAATGACTGTGATTCTTTTTTCGTTCAAAGAAATGTGTAATTTCTCTCACTTAGTAATAAGAGTTTTCCCGTCATAGTTTTCAGTTTGGTTTCTTTGTGAGATTTGTCAACCAACGGATGTTATTGTTTTGATTTCGGTGTCTCCATTGAAACAATGAATTTAATTTGTTTTGAGTACATGAAATGAGAATGAAAGGGGAAATAGTGGATGGAGAAAGAGATGAAAGTATTCACAAGAATTTTTAAAAGACTGCTGGAGAGAGTATACGCTAAATATCAATTATCATCCAGTGAAACTGGTTGAATCTATTTTTATTATATATGTAGCCTTTCAATCCTAAACAAAAATATGGTTTTCTTGGCTTTAAGTGCTTGCCCAGTTTGGTGAGATTAATTTTTGGGGAGGGTAGACATTTGAAATTTGGAAATTTTGTTCAGACAGCTACGTCTTCCTTACTCTTCATCTGATTTGAAACTGCTAAGGGTTCTTCACCGTGCGTAGCCGTACACACATGTACCACCGAAATATATTCGTCTTTATCCAAGAAGGCTAGACGTCAGGTTTCCCTACACCAGAAGCCAGATAATCATTAAGCCATTGAGTATAAAGCAGGCTGGCTTTAATCTTTCCCGAAGAAATTCCTCTCTTGATCGCAGGAAATGTTTGCGTATCCCACCAGGATTCAAACTCGCAACGCCTTCATATTGTCGTTGTGAGGCAGATCCGTAATTCATCGGCCAAGGTGTCCTCTGTCTGAATCTGTGTCGATGTTATCGAAATAAATAGATCGTCGGAGTTGCCTCACTGGATTCATATTTACTTGACAAAATGAAAATGATAGAATTCCTGCATTGTTACAAAGGTATCCTTCGCTGTTTGCCTACATAATTTCAAGGATCCAGGTATACATTTCAAGATAAGGCTGTGTCTCTCTTTCCATCTACCTTTTTTTCTAGGAGATGAAAAAAGCAAAAAAGACAATACATAACATTTACGCCCTTACACAGTGGCGAGAACTCGGCTTTTGGCATGCGCACCTACATTTTAGACGTTGAGACAATGCCATTTCATTATCAGCTCTCTCTTTTTCTTTTTTCAGTTTATATCCTGAACTACTCTAAAAATCTCTCTAACAGAGCATTAACGCTTCTCTAGTGGGGTCTTTGAAGTTCAGCGACGCGCCTGTTCGCAGCTACCAGATGCAAGCACAGTTTATGCAGAGTCAAGCCAAAGTCGTTTCACGGGAGCAACAGCCATGTCCGATAACTCCACACTTTGTCATAAATCTGCTACCACTTCATGTTTGTCTCCCTTGCTACAGGTATTTGACCGCCAGCAAAGGTCGAGGAGAGGATCAAATTAGTTTTATCTGTCTGGTTCGCGGATGGAGCTAAATACATGTGGTCGGTAGAGGAAGATCTAGGCAGTCTACAAAATAAAGTGATAGATAGAGCGAGATAGCGGGCAGAGTTAGACAGTGGATAGAGCTAGTACTAATAATAATGAATAAAGGTAGATAATGATAGAGATTGAGTGCATAGGCTTGGTTGGCAGACAGCGCTAGATAGTCAATAGAGAAGGCAGTAGATAGGTAAGTGGTGGATGCAGCTAGATGGCTGATAATTATACGTGTGTAACTTTTTAGGCAACGGATACATCTAAGAGATTGGTAGTGATAGCAAGTTGGCTGGATGGTGGATCGAGCTAATAGATAAAGCTTATTGCAGCAAAGGGCTATATGGTGGGTACAGCTAAATAGTTGACAGAGCTAGGTGTTGGATACACATGAAAATGGGAGGCATATGGAGATGAATAGCAGATAGAGCTAGGTGGCAGATAGCTAAATAACAAATAATATGAACAAGGTGGCAGAAAACTAGACAGGTTTAAGTGACATATAATTTTATGATGTAAAAGCAGCTCTGAAATTGTACCATGATGATTTGATATTTGGAAACATGGTAACAAATCACTTGCAGTCGAGTATAGGGAGGCATGAAGAGCTTTGTGCTTAGCTGTGTATTATCTGCACAATAACAGAGAACTCTATTTAAAACAGCCTGCATTAGACTGTTAAGAAGTGATATGGTAAAGGAAAGAATGATCTGACAATCTCACAACATTCTGCCTATTTAAACAGAAATCAAATAAAATATACTTGAACGATAACAGTATATTTCTTATTACTGACAATTTATTCTGTCATAATCAAACTGATATGAATTTAACAGGCTTAGTGTTACATGATAATTGAAATCTCAGACTGCCTTCATTTATGACATGATATTTCAACAGTAAATCATTGTGATAGTGATTGTCACAAACAGACTACACAGTAACTAACAAAATGAACATCAGTATCGTTACCTCTTATCAAAGATATTGGTAGTTGTTGGTGTTTTTTTTTTGATGATTACTGTGACTATGAAATCAAATCCATGATCTATCTTGTCCTCCACAGATATGCCCTTCCCTTAAAATGTTTATTAACTGTGAAACTTTTCACTTAAATCGTATCAGCAAATGACAAAACATACAAAATTTGATAAAAGATACACACTTGTCTTCATTGCATGAATTTATGACTTAAAACCTTTCACTAGATGATCACAATGACAATTCATTGCCTATGTCATGCTGTCTCTGAATTAAAGCCTGACTGCTGGAACGTCAGTGACATTTTTCATCATTTATTTCACATAATTTCATCCATATACATGTGCTCAACCCTAGTACAATTTGTTCAAATGAGAAGAAAAAAAAGAATCACTGCAATTAACCTGTCAGTTGCTGTTATAGAAATATCATATTCATATATATAAAACAAGTTTACACTTTCCTTTACATATATTTCTTTTCTCAATTGAATGACATCAGTTTTCTTTAACATATTTATGTGAACTTATAAAAATTCCAGTAGAAGCTCAAATGATTATATGAATTTAAAAATTTCTGCTCTGCTTCAGATAAAGGTCAATAAGGTACATGTAATTATACAATATCAAGAAAAAAAACAAAACATACAGACAAAAGCCAGAAAAAAAGTTCACTTGATACAAAAAAATATGCATGATTGAAATACTTGCCTGAATTATTCATAAATACATTACAATATCTAACAAAGATGCTGCTGTGGTTATGGTATAATACAAAAAAATATTTAAAAAAAGAAAAAGATGTACACAAATTGAATGCAGCCTTTCAGGAGCTTCCAAATAACAAAGGGAAAAAAAAACATGCAGTTCTGGATAATGCACACTGTTTAATATATCTTCACACACATGCACAATAATACAACTTCCCCTCAAAGTATATCATTTTTTTTATCTAAGACTAACATAGTGAAGTAACTTAAAAATGCAAAGTAAAATACATGTCATCTTATATAAACAAGTATGTGAAGGTAATTATCAATCTTGACAATCGCCATGTGGGAAGTGGTAAATGTTTTACATGAAGTATTAAATGATCAAAATTATAAGCAGGTTACTAAATTATGACTCAAGTTATTATTCCTAAGAGATCACCATCCACCATTTCTTGAGAATCGAAAACCATCCCGATTTCCACTAAACTTGTAATGATCTCAGAATGGCTACTTCAGTAACAGTGTGTCAATAGCAAATTCAGTTGTGTACATGGATGAAGTAACTGAAGATCCTACAATTAAAGCCCATTTTGAGGAAATTTATCTCCAAAAGGGACATTTTTTTTTTCTTGGAGTCACATGTAATTATAGTTCTTCCAATTTTACATATTTTCTGGTGTTTGGATGCTTGCACCTTTAATTTTGCTGGGTAATCTCTCACTGATTTTTTTTTTTTTTAAATGAATTTGGGCTTCCTGAACCTTGGCTCAAAGCATGTGAACTTTTATGTACTTTTTCTTCTAGGGGCTTCAAATAGTAACTGAATTAAATTAATTCAAATAAATGAATTAAACAGAAAATATAATCAATTCTTCTACCCAGGTAAGAGAATGTAGAGATTATATATGAAAAACTTTGATATAACAGAGGACCATGCTCACGTTGTTGTCAGTGAAGGAAAGGAAAACAGTCAACACATCTGTCGTTCAACAGTCCAGCTTGGATCTGCATGATGCTAGGCACACTTTTCCACAGCACAACTTTTCATATCATTTGAGTAGATATTATTTTTCCCTCCACTCTCACTCACTATATGGCTCTGCTTTGGTGTCATATTCGACACATGAAATATGTCTTCTGAAAGATGTCAAGTTGTGAGCAATCACCAGCTTTTGTGGTCAAATCAAATTTCAATTTATGAGGGTTAAAAGGTAGTATCTGGTATCAAAGTGCACTACAATTCAATGTCAGGTTGATTTGTGAAATCATATTTTGAGTTTTATGCTCTTTTTTGTTTCAAACTTAAGTCCCGATAAATGGTTGAACTGAGCCAAACTGAGGCTGAGCATGTGTGGTGGTCTAATTCATCATGTACCGCCTCCCACAACCTTCACTCTCTCTCTCATACAATCACACTCCCTCGGCCTATTTTACATAGAAATTTATTTACCATTTTCATTTACATTTTCACCTTCACTTTTCATTTTCATTTTAATATCACAACTGAATGACAAAATCAATTATAAAAGCTCGTAGTACTTGGAACATCCATTGTTATTTTTTAAGTAGCATTGAATGATCAGGGGTGAAAATTCAAATCAATACATAGGTTGCAATGTTTGTGCTGAAGTCAACACAGCTGTCTCATATGCATAGAATTTAAATTACTGCTATGCTTTTTCTAAAGAAAAAAAATCAAATCAACCAAAGATCAACTCAAGGGAGTCCAGTTCAAGTGTAACTGACTGTAATTATGGATACCTCAATAACCTCTAGTCTTTGTTGCTAAGAGTAAATTTTGAGCAAACATGTTTTAACAATACAATACAGAGATTGATTTGTGCTCAGTCAAATAAATGAGCATGTAAAAATTATTACCTTCAAAGCAATATCAAAAAACTATTGCCAGGTCCCTGAAATCAGTTGTGATCCTTAGTGTAAAAAAAACATATTATATTCAACTGTCATAATTATTTAAAGTCAATTTTTCTTAATACTAACCAAATTCATTATGTTCATACTGGCAAACTAAATGACATATAAGACTAGTATTTTGTTTTATGCAAATGTATAGTCTTTGGCAAATGACATTATTTAAAGCCATATAGGAGATGAAATTATTCATATATATCATTCATGAAAACATTTCAACCTTTATGGATGGATAGCTTAAAGCATTTTGTGCCACACATAGAAATAAACATTTCAAGGTATACCTATTGTCTGGCTAATATCTCAGGCAGATATGAAAAGAATAAAAAAATTTCAAAATGCATAAAAAAAAAAATGAATGTAAGTTCTGCCTCTAGTTAACAGTGGCTATAAAATATACTACCTTGTATTCAGCTTTATAATTACATCAGTAATGTAAAGGTGTGGTCATTTTAATTTGTTCTGTTCTACAATGAATATCATGATTTGAAAACAGATCATCAATTTCATACATGACATGGTTCATAATATCTGATAAAACAATACTAAAACAATTCAGTTCAGTATTAATTTCCAATATTTTAAATGAACAGCCCATTCTTTTTTTTCTATAATAAGTAAATACTCAATACCTTTTTCTATTGTACAAAATTCAAACTGAGCCATATAAAAAATTAAGAACAAAATGCTAGTTTCACTGAGACTTCATCTTTTCAACAACAAAGTGCTCAAAGTAAAAATCTTGAATACTGTAGCACCAAATAGTTAACGACCAGTTATCACTGACATACATGTACATTTATCAATGTGGTTTATTGGAAAAAGAAACATCTTGTTAATACAAGCTTCGAATATAGTATTGCAATCTATTTCTTGGAAATATAAAACCTGAAAATGTGACATTGTGGATATCAGTGGAAAGTCCAGTGTAAATCAGCAAGAGTATTTTCCATACACAATTAATTTCCTAAATACATAGGTAGTCTATGGCATAAGCCTTTCGTACACCCATCCATCAGTTCCTCTGTGTGTAATATCGGGATTAATCACCTCTCCTTCCTGAAGTCTGCGAAATATGATGCGATCATGCAAGCGATTTGTCTGTCCTTGCCAGAACTCAAATCTGACAGGCACCACCCGAAAACCACCCCTGCAGAAAAAAGCAAAATCGGTAACACACACTTCATTTCTTGCCTGTCTCCACTGTGTTTTACAGGAAATTTCAAATTTTGACAACAGAAAAAACTTGCAGTGAACAGACCTACAGCAACATGGGTAGAATGATGAATGCCACTTGCATTTACTATTTTTTTTTAGGAGGGGGAAGGAAGGGGAATTATTGTTCATAATGTGGGGTAGAAGAGAGTGTATGGGACAAATGCCTCATGAGAAAAACCATATCTTTAATTATTTCATCAATTTCTAGTATCTTGTTTTATTTTTTATTTTCGTCACTGAAAAAAAAAAATATCAGAAGCTTCTTCTGCTCATAAAAACAAATACATAAATAAATAAAAAGAGAAACTGGCCAAAAAAAACAAGTCAGGGACAGAGAGAGAGAAAGATAGCAGTCTCAGCATACAGAGGAATCCTTTTAGATTTGAAATGAAAGGGAAAAAGAATGGACTTCAACTGAAAACAATTAAACCACTGTGACCAAGGGAAATAACTGAGTATGACAATACATTATTTAACGTCTTTATGTTTCTAGAATCAAGTGCTGCACTATCATTACTAATCACCATCTTCCAGTTTTAAAATCATAACTGCATGTAATATCGCATTTCAGGCAGTGCTAGAGCAGTACAATAACAACATGAACATGAACAAAAAAAAAAAAAAAGCCTCTTTCACCATGTCATGGACAAGGCTTTTGCTATCAGGTGGTCAAAATAGTCCTATTTATTTTCATCCCTAATGTGAGAAAGTTGTATGTCTTCCTCAATAGGCTAGAACTTGACAAAGTCATCTTAAAGAATGCAAAGCTTAGATCTAGCTTGTGGTATAATCCCACTGTTCTAATGCAAGCTGAGAATTAATAGTTATTGGTGCCCTTCACTAGATTCAGTGACTACGTAATGGTCAGCGAGCAATATTATGTAAGTCTATCGTCCTTGTTGATGTCTAGGCCTCCAGCTCTCAGCAAACTACTTGCACCTGTACCTATCGTCATAGCAAAGAGAGATATGCTTGATGAAAGAAACAATGGGTAAAGAAGGAAAAAGAGAGTGTGTGTGTGTGTGCACACTACTAAAACCCAACCAATCATCTCAGGTCCAGAGTGGTCCGTCATACATTTCAATTCATGGTTGCTTTGAAACAGATAGTCATTGATCAGTCTCCTGTAAAGGCGGAGTCTGCTTTAGCCAGTTGGTCACACAGACCATGTGACGTCCAGGCCAGTATTTGAGCTGCATGTGCATGTCTCTGTGGTCAGTCTTTGTCCATTGTATCTCCTTCCTCCCCTTTCCTCACCCTACTCCCTTTCTCTTTTCTTCTAATCATTTTATTCACTTTCTGTAATCTGAAAATTTAGTGATAATGCTATAGATCAAAGAAGTGACCTACCAATAATCTGGCTTGGGAATGGGAACAGATTCATCACTATACTTGTTCAGATACTCCTCATTCCGATCATCAAGTACCTGTCGGAATAAGAAAAAAAAAGATTAGCATATGGACGGATACAGTCCACTGTATTTTTGCACCAACATATGTACCAAGGGTAATAATGAAAGATTATAGTTTGACAGAACACTTTTTAACACATTTATTTGTTTCCATCTAAAAAGATTTTCAAATGCATGAAAGTAGCCATTCCATATCATTGTTACTGTTGATTCAATCTAGCGAATAAAGAACTTCTAAAACAAGAAAAATATGAAAATATTTTCATCTCCTGAAATCTCAACCTTGCATACATTTACAAAAACTGTGACCACATGGAAGGTGATCTTCTTCTTTTCCCAATGCAAACCACTGGACAATCTCTGTGACACGTGCCTCTCCTTACCACAAATTATCATGAGTTCCATCACAAAACAAATCAAAACAGCAATGTCCCCACAGTTACTTCATTGTAATATGGAGATATCTGTGAAAACCTGGACATTCAAATGCAAATTTGCAAAAGGGGACACTTTCGACTGAAACAAGATGCTACTGATAAATCCTTGGCATAAACTACTGAGGATAAATCCTTGGCATAAACTACTGAGACATGCAACAAATGATTCACATGAGGATCCAGGAAGCTATGAGACCTTAGAAAAAACTCCTCTCTTTGCCAAAAAAATGAAAACTGAAATGGTACAGTAGCCCTTGCAAATCTCATCTTGTAGAGCATAAAAAGAGGCAACCACAGACAAGGGAGGCAAAGAATGATATGTTAAGACAATATCTGAAAATGGACAGGACTGGGACTGGTTGAATGACACTGAGCAACAGAGAACAGCGAGGGATGAAAGCGGTTGGTGGCCTCAGCTTCAAAGGCACCCCTCAAACATCGACAGAAATCAAGAGATAGGGAAAGGTGAAGATGAAAACTGGCATAGGTTTACAAAGGATAAGGACTTGGAACCTCTCGTGACAAACTACCTTTCTGCTTTGTATGACCTGACTCTGTTGGCTAACACATGCACCAATCTGGCTTGTTCGGGGTCGAGAATGAAAATATTCAGTTGATTCCACATCAGACACCCTCTCCACAGACCCTTCTATGCGGACCTAAAGATGAAATTTCAAGAAATTAATCATTTCACTTCTCACTTCCTAAATATGCCTATTATGACAAAAAAGGTTACTTAATACTACATCACTGAATTGTTTTAAGAACTCCTCAGTAGAGTCATCTCATACTTGGAGAATCAAAGAAAGTTTATGAGCAGAGACAGTTCAAAGCACTTCACATATACATATGGCCTATTTTGAAAGGGGATTTTAGTTTTTTCACACAGAGGAGATATTTCTCTATGTTTTGCTACTTCAATTTTAAACATCTCTTATCTTGACCTTGCATTATTTATAGTCATCTAAAGTTATGAAACATATGAATATCACAAATACACAAAATCACACTAAACATTGAACTTTTATGTTTTACTCTTGAAAGTCTAAAATGTAGAAAAATTACAATGGCCATAGGCCAGACTGCATCTTGACAACAATCAGAGATGACTGCATAATACAACTTCAATTTCTACGGTGCCAAAAACTCACAGAGTACTTAATAATTAATTAATTTTTTAAAAAATTACACCACTCTGTTAAGTACTTACCTATCCTGACAAAAATTGAAAGTTATCAAATGAAAACAATATAATACTAATCCATTCCTTTTGCACATACACTTAACTGAATTTCATTACAACTACAATATAGCTGGTGTGATAATAAGATAATATTTATTGTCACTGGATAATTATCAATAATATAAAGTGAACTAACTTACTCAGCATTAGGATAAAAGCAGGATGAAGCCTACAAAGAAATTTATTTTCACAAGGCAGCAAACCATGATATTAAGTGCACAGATCAATCATTGTCTTTAGTTTCATGCCTGATAAGCACGAATGAAAAGAGCAGCTAAGGACATAAAGTTTATACATGTTGGTATTCAATATGTCCATCAGCCATACAAATTATTTTCACATGACAATTCAAATCGATGATTCAAAAGTGATTATAATTGATATTCAATTGTCATTTTCAAGTAAAATATTAAATATTTTAAAGGTTAATCTTATATAGGCTACCCTTGGCCTTTATATTGTGAGATATATTCTTTACTTTCTTGAAGGCAACTGTTTTTGTAGCTCAGTCTGAATTTAATTTTATTAGATTTGAACATTATTTACCCAGTATATCAGACATAGGTTTTCTGACATGCCCTTGGTTTCTGTAGATTGCCTCACTTAAATTTACAATTTAGAATTATACTATAGCTATGTAGTTACAAACACTCAATACAGAAGTGCCATCCACCATGATAGGCATAATATACCAATGATCATGCTAATGCTCCGTTAAATCCCAACACAAACAAACAATAGATATAGTTCTATAAAATAAGCATTGATCATGCCCTTATTGAAAAGGGATGGAGCTTACAAAATAATCACAGCCATTTATAGATTAAGTATAGAAGTTTGAAAAGTATGCTCTTTTGCCTCTCAATAGGAATATACATATTATCATCCTTGAGGAAGACAAAGGAAAACAACAAAACTGATATTGCAAAAGCTCACTGAAATCTGCTTTGATTCATCCATGATTGTTTCAGTGTCAGTTTAATGTGTAAACATGTCAAATTCACAAAACATGATAATATGATAAACTGACAGGGCTTAAATTCATTAGCTTTAACTAACATGTGTGACATCAGGATTTAAGCAGTAATGATAACACACCCAAAAAAAAAAAATACTTTTCCAACTGGTCATGCATTCCATTCAAATCAGATGGGAAAAAAAATAAAGAAAATGAATTTTCTCAACCTTTCTTACAGTTTGTGATATAGGAGAAAGCATTCACTATCTGGTTGTTTATGAACATGACTTACCATTTTCATCAACGGTTCCCAGTAAAACATTAAGCTACACTGTGGATTTTCAGTCTATCTTGTGTGCAAGGAGAGAAAGGAAATAGAATGGACCATCACTAAGAGCAAACACTTCAAGACTTGAGTGATCCCATTTCTAAGAAATGAAGCAGGCTAATATTTTACCAAGTCAAAGTTCAAAAAAGTTCATTTCTTATGTCTCGAGATCACATCAAGTGCCACAACATATGCAAGATGGTGGGAATAGCAATCGGCAGGCTCAATAATTGCTGTAAAAGATGAAAATTTCAGCTTTTATATTTTACAAAACATGTCTATTGTGAATAAGGAAATATCACATAATATGCCAGTGATGACAAAGATATTTTTGCAACATCCGATGCGGTCATACCAATGATCTTGCATATACTGCTGCTGGGAAATAAGCTGTGTATAGGTCTTGATTTTTTTTTTTTCAAGGTTACCTGCCGACTTATTGTAGATGCCTGGGTATTTGATGACCAATAAAACAGTAGTGATGCCCTTGGATTTTCAGTCTGCATTTGAACATAAGAATGTAGAAATAGCTATCTTAGACTTAAATTGCTCCCCATGACTTTCCCATTAAAAAAACATTACTAACTCTGGCACTGCACAATCACAATTATCTCAATGAATATCAGATATAAAAATCGCTTTAAATTTCAATCTGTTAATTATACTTATCTTGGAATGACTTTCTCATCCATTGGCTATATTAACCTTTTCACGTCATGCCGCCCTAATATTGAGCGGCACCAATCACAATCTTTACTGTCACGTCGCGCGAGTATTGAGCGCACTGCACTGCAACTCTCCACGTTGTGCCAGGCAAGTAGTGAGTTTCAGAGTTTCGTACTTTTTTACGCTGTAGCATTGATGTGCATTATTTTTTTAAAAGTAACATTACTACAACATCACATTTTATCTGGCAAAATATGAAATAAAATGAGTCACAAAAAATTTGTTTTTTATGTTTTACACATTGTAAGAAAATGTCACCTCAACCCAAAATGGTACGTTTACAGGGAATTTCTATCCAAAATCAGGAGGGAATTTTGGGTTCGGGCAAGGCTACTTGTGAAAAGGTTAACAATTTATGTATGAAAGATAATCTATATCTCTCCATTATCATTAATTTATTCTGCATCTGTTTTTCACTCCACATCATAAATTTGTCACAATAATGGTGATATTTTTATGGAAATCAAAATACATATGACAACAACAGCATCATACCAGCTCTTGAGCTTTTTGACTCCCGTAGTTTGTATAGAACACAATTCCTTGCTTGTCAATCCCCTTCATAAGAACCATTCTCACTGAAGGTTTCCCATCTCTAAAAAAGAAAAAAAAGAAAGAAAGAAAAAAAAAAAAGGAGAACCTGAGTAACATTCACAAGCACAAAAACTAAACCATAAATACCACAACAATCATGAATAATGGCACATCAAGAGTTTAGAGTTGCTATTCCACTTCATTAAATGCTAACATAAACGTAAGATCAATCACAAGAATGTAATAAAATCTGTCAAATATGACACTGACCTGATTTTCTAATAAATTATATTACTTAAGTATAAGAAAACAAATGAACAAAGTTTCTGAAAATCATTGATTTAGTTGGTCAACATTTACAAAAATGTATTAGATACCGGCTGGGGGTTTTCCATAGAGCTCAGGGTAAGGGATGGGAGCAAAGGAGCTGGTTATATATACTTACTTTGTGGCTGTTGCGAGAGCCATTGCATTAGCTTCCATGATGCCGTCAGTTTTCTTTGCCTCTTCAAACCATGCACAGAACTGTTCATATGGCTCTTTTGCCACAAGATTTTGCACATCAAAAACATCTTGCTTGCCTTTATAAGGCTTTCTCATTCCTGAGGACACAAAACGCTCACAGTCACAGAGTGAATTATAGAAAATGACAATCATACGGACATGAAGTGAAAAACTAGTAAGTCTATATCATCAGCTCAGATATTCTTCAAGAGTCACTCTACCATTGATACCTAACAATGGGTAGAAACATGCTTTCAACAATTGTCCTGTTTCAATAAACTAAAATTAATTGAATATTCAGTTTTAACTGCTCATGAAAAGCACATCATTCAAAATTCTCATTAATATACAGAAAATATATGGACCACCTGTCATTTATTATATATATATGCCGGCATTATTTGTCCAACAACTTTATCTCAGTCAAGTTCATAAATTACTCTCATTTGTAAAAGAATCAAATCTTCAAAACAAGTCTTATTATAATACAAAACATGAGTTTGATGATAGTAAATCATTCAAATCTGGAAAATATAATGTTAAGACTATTAGTGACCTAAATGGCGACAGTTTCTAAATGAGGATATGGATATGCCTGTAGTTCATGCAACTCATGCAATGACCAAAGAGATGAATTCACTGATGAAAAAAGAAAATCTGTAGACATGATATCCTTTGAAAAAAAAAGTCTCTTTTTATCCACCATGATATCTGCCCATCACTAACCATCTTTGTTGGTTTTTTGACAAAGTAAACTCATTTTTTAATGTCTATAATTCATTTTTTTTCTCAATCTCTGAAGTGTGAGGAATCTTTTTGGGATGTTAACAATAAATTAAGTCAAGATATTTTCTTCTGAATACACAATATGTGAATGTCTAAACCAAAGAACTACACAAATAAAAGCTTTTAATTTAGACATTTTCAGGAAAGAATGAAAACTTGTTACAGTATCCTATTACGGAGGTTAAATTTTACCTCTCTAACATAATATCTCCTTTATTCTAGTCCAAGAAAACTGAACAGTCAAAGAATTATTTACAATCAATTAAAAATCTTTTGGTCAAAATGCAAAACACGCAATTTCATTTAATGAACAGCAGTAACACATGCACTATTCACAGGAAAAAAAATCTGTTCACACAAGTGTAAAAACTTTACAATGGCTATCAAGATTCCCCAGCCATTGGCCAGGCAGGGACAAATATTCTGATCGTCTTGCATTTCCAAAAAAGCTTTCTAGAGTCAGTTTCGAAACAAAAATCAAAATGTCCAACAGAGAAAGTGAGGCGGTCCAGTGCTGTCACTGAACCTTTGATTCGTATTTTTTTATCATCTTTCACTGACTAGCTGCATATATATCCGGTGGTCTTTCCCTGAGAAAGCGGTCGATGAAAGATGAAAAAAAAAAAAAGCAGATTTTATATTTTTTTATGGATGGACTCTTAGGTAGATTCAAAAGAGATGAAACTCATTTAACAACTGCCTTTGACTGCTTTGACATTGATCATCAGCAGTATCTGACAGGTTTATGTAAAGAGTCTCTTTCTTTTCTCGGTTTACAATTTCATCAATAATGGTCAGCTTCTTTCAAAAGTTGCGCAAGTTCTCCTGTGAAAGATACTCCTGAATGACCTCTTATAATTAAAATTTATCAAGACTGCCAAATTTTCAGAGATAAAACAGGACCAATCATCAAGGTAAGCGCCCTCTCTGCCATACACAGAACTGATCACAGGCAACGCTCTGTGTGTTTCAAACAATGAAATGGTCATTATCTAGTCCACGAGTTACGCTGATGTTACATCCTCCATGTCGTCTCTTCTCCTACTCATCTTTCTCATCCCTCTAACCCTTCCTTATTTTACTGTGCTCCTGGTGAACAATCTGATGTGGATATACATAATGTGTCTTGGCCCAACACTGAATTCGTTAGCAAATTATTATTTCGGATAGATTCTTAGGCCAGAAAATCAAAGTGAAAAAAAAATATTTTGTTGCTGAAGTAGGTTCTTGGGTGGAAATCCTAAAAATGCAATTTTTATCTAAAATCCCATGTTTTGGCATAAATCCAAACATTTTTGGAGTGATGCATTTTATATTTATTTGTGATTTAAACAACAACTAACATTAGAAATACCAAGATTTTCAATACAATTGCATGGTTTAACTTTAAGAACTTTGCGAACTCCAGTTTTCATACCTGCGTAATGGAGCAGGACACTTCTACAAACTTCCAATATTTACATTGTAGAGTGTGGTATCTAAAAGTGATGTGATCTGTGCATTTTAAAATTGCTTTGTTTTTACATTAATTCATGTCAACAGAAAAGTTACAGATTTATCCTAGACACAGCTTTTTATTTTAAGGTGATGCTGGTCAGTAACAGTTACCAGATGTCCAACAAAATTGATTTCTTTGCAAACACTGGTTTGTGTTTGGAATAAACACTTTTTTTCTCAAATATTGGTCTTAACCTGTTCTCCAAATAAATGTTGGCGTTCTGTCTGATTGTGATTCTGAACATCAAAGGCTAGATTGGTGATATGGATTAAGATTCTGTAAAATATCAGGGAATGTACTCAATCTCCCATTTTAGCAAATCACTGTTCAGAACTGCACAAGAGGCAAACACTGCCAACAATCATACACATTTATCGGTCTATGGAATGATATCAAAACCCACTCTAATTGTGATCTTCATAATGTAGCCAAATGACCAAGTATAGTTTTTATCTCTTCATGCACATGAAGATAGAACACACACACAAAAAAATAAAGGAAATACAGATACATGCCTGATAAAAATTGCTAGACACAATTTAACATCCTACTTATATGATCTATGTCCTACTTATCACATACCAAGAATCTGTAGAATAGAGTGCTCTAAGCATGCTAAAAACATCATTCTAAATACTATCTGAAAAATCTGGTACAATTTGATCCTGATGTCTGGACTATACCTGAAATATTCGGCTGTCCCAGTTTGCTATAGTTGTGATCCTGATTTTTTTCTGCACAACTGCCATGATCAGTGACACTGCTGCAGTTACAATATGATGTGAACAGATATGAAGGACGGCATGATGCTCTCTTATTTATCATTCTACTCATTTGCATGAAATCAGCTCCTCTGCCATTCACAAACTGCAGCACATTTATTAATCGCTGTGAGTACTTGTGCATGATGGAACTTCAAAACTGTCGTGTTCCCTACAGTTGTCTCTCACAACAGATGGTGTTTTGTTTTGTTTGTGTTAGGGTTTAACGACACATCAGCACGATTATGGCTATATTGTGTCAAACACAATAAAATACGTTTACACATCAAGAAGAAGAGAGGAAAGAACACGGGACAGAAGACAGGAGCAAGGAGAGAGAGATGTCTCCCCTGGAATGTCGAGGATGGCACTCCTAGTTATAAACCCAGGCCCCCATGGGTGAAATAGAAAGTGTACACCTAGATTTAGATTTCAAGTTGCCGAAAATTTTAATTCCCGCCACTGAAATATGATGGTCATTTGTCAGGAAGATGCACAATGCTGTTTCATTCCAGATCCTCTGTTAGATATTCTGAGTCTTTCGTTCTATTTCACCTCCGTTTTAGCACTACCGTCTGAGTGCGGTCCCTCCGGCGACCTGGCACATATCGATTACTGTAAAATGAACTAGTGCCTATATCGATAC
>JBCEWB010693152.1:0-17239 GCA_039654565.1 Peronia peronii | reverse complement strand
CTCCGCATGCTATGTTACTATATGGAAAAAATACAATAGATCTCTTTGACGTGGATAGAGATAGAGCCACACCAACAAGCCCCAATAGACTCCCAGGTCTAGCTGCACCAATAGGTCCCAATAGACACCCAGATCTAGCTGCACCAATAGGTCCCAATAGACACCCAGATCTGGCTGCACCAATAGGTCCCAATAGACTCCCAGATCTAGCTGCATCAATAGGCTCAAACAGCTGGCGCCATTTTCTTTTTTGTTCGCCATTCCGTTCTGGACTGACTGCTTACATCTTTACACTGTTAATTTTTATTTTGGAGACGCTAGAGTGACGTCAGCGGATAACTAGCCAAGAAAAAGCTGAAGCCGACAGGAGAGAGATGCTATGTGTTTGCACACTAAGGCAAAGACATAATCTGTTACAGGGACCACTGCCCAGAGATGTCAAAAACTCTGAAGAAGTATAAACACTGCAAGGGTACGGCCATTGTGGATCCAACAAGTACGGGATTCTTCCGCTGGAACATGAGTCCTTAACCCTTTGACCATCACGACCAGAACGGGTAATATTTGAGATTTCAATTCAAATACAGGAATTTCGTAATCTGAGCGTAGACGCTGCAATTTGACAAGTAAGTGCTTTGGTTTTCAACGGTTGAAACAATTAAAAATAAAAACATTAATACATGTACATTGTGGGGCATTATTGTCGGACTGTTGGGAGATCATTCTGACCAGCCCTATTACGTACTTCCCTTTGAAAATACTAGAAGAGAACCCACGGCCTTCGTGGGAGATTTTTTAAATATAGGCCAAACGGAAACTGTCCTGTAACTCAAAGTGTATGGCAAGCGTGCGCACCTCAATGTTGGTATTGTAGATGATTAAACTGAATGTTACTCAAAGAAAATGTGTTTGATCTTTTGAACGCATCATTCTATTGATCATACAATTCGGATCCAACCCTCTCGCGAATTTACTCTTCAAATATTATTGCCTTTTTAGAATGACGCCAAACATGGTAACCGCTCAGCTTTTTTCGGCGTTATGGAAGTAGAAACACAAGATCTTTATGCAACAATGTTGTGTGCCCAATTTCAGATGGATACATTCAGTAGTCTTCAAGCCCATAAACCTTTTATGGGTTTTGTTGCAGATTCATATTATAGACTAGAAGAGAACCCACGGCCTCCGTGGGAAATTTTAAAAAATATATAGCCCTGCGACTGAAAGTGTATGGCAAGTGTGCGCACCTTGATGTTGAGTATTTGGTTGATTAAACTGAATGTCACTCCAAGAAAAAGTTTTTGAACGCGTCATCCTATCGAACGTACAATTCAGATCAAGCAGCCTCGCGAGTTTATCATTCAATTATTATCGCATTTTATAGTACATGTATAACGTCAAAGATAAAAAAACTTTTTTTTGGATTTATGTACATAGAAACACAGATCCACATGCAACAATGTGTACCAAATTTCATATGGATCCATTCAGCAGTTTCGAGTCGATAAGCCCATTGTGAGTTTTGCTGCAGATTGATGGTATAGATAAGAGTCCCTGTTATGCAATTTTGATGATTAAGTTTCAACCAATGAGCACAAACAGGGTTTCCTTCTTCTTTTCGCCACTCGCTCATCATCCCTTGTGTCTGGCAAAGGGAGGTAATAGGGCTGGTCAGGACGATCTTCCATTATTGCAACAACAATGACTCATTTTGACCGTCAGCTAAATTACTTCCCTTTGACACATACAAGAGTACATAAGATAAGCATTGGCCTGGAAAGAGAGGGCCGCGGCCTGACATGATTACCAATAAAGGCCGAGATAATTCCCATCACAGGGGATTGAAAGGCCCAAATAAAACTTAACTAAGAAAGAAAGGGGGGGGAGGGGAGGGGGGGGGGGATAAACTTGTTCGATTTCTCTTGTTATTTGAAAAATACGTCACGGAAAATTCTCAAAAATTCACGATCTGCTGAAAATGTCTTTTTTCTCCTCATAATTTTTTTTCATCATTTGTTGACTTCATGTTTCAAATGACGGAAGCTAAAGTGATTTTTTAAAACCTACTTTACACAAAACTTTGCCTTACAATTGTTGTGCTGGGCAAAGGGACTTGGCTGGCTGGAAAATTGGCTCATTCAATGTACTGGTACATGTATATGCTTGGCCCACAATGGCTGTACCCTCAAACATGCAGCTGAAGGTTAAGAACTGGGATTGCAACAGAGTGCAATTTGACTTGAATATCGAATAATTATGTCTTGCAGTCAGTCAACACGAGGCATGTGTCAATTTTCCACCACACTGGTTCTTAGTATCAGAATCACCGAAAACCTCAAGTCATACACCTTCGTGTGCCGAAAAAGTTTTGGACTCGTCTGATCATAGCAGAGAGACTGCAAATTGAGGAGGCACGAGATGACCTCTCAGCACCAGCTCAAATCAGATAAAAAAATCGACAAAAATGAGCAGTTTCGCACTCAGATCTAAATATTCACTTCACTTCATCCCACTTTACAAATCATGAACTCAGTTCTCTGTTGCTCTATTTCCACTTTCCACATTTTGAGAAAATTGATATTTTACGTTTAGCAACTGTTTTTGCACGCAGGAGACAGGACAAAATGATTTTCAAAATGTACCTGTTTGGGCAAGGGATCGGTGAAATAACTACATTATATAGTAGACTTACTATCCTCCTTTCATATGACATAAATATCTCCAAATAGCCCAAAAATGGGGTTAGAGCAACAAAGAACTGAGTTTGTGATTTATTGATAATCTGAACATAAGAGCATTATTTATGAGGACTCCAAGAGATGAGTATCATCTGCAAACCAAAATCTGCACTTTCTTCTATGTGAATCGAGTAAAAATGGAATTATGTTCAGTCTATCTGAACTTGGTAACAGTGACAGATAAAATCTTCAACTCAAACTGCACTTTGCTGAGAATCCTTCATCACACAAAGAAATTTGAAATCATAAGATTAAGTCATTTATTTGGTCTATTTACAGATAAAAATTGTTGATAAAAACTCTGGCAGTAAACCAGCAAATACGGAAACCACATGGATCTCATTTGGTCTAGAGATGTAAAGATAAAAACCAGTTGATACATTCGTCCACTGAAGTCAAGATATACATCACATACAGCATAACATTTAGTTACGTGACCAGGTGAAATGCGATGGATGTCAGAAGTGGCTCGGTCCACGAATTTGGAATAGTTACTGACCTCTGGCATCATAAGAATGAATTCTCAATGTGAAGATTTTGACACAGAGAAGTCGTAGCCGAGTCATTTCTTCATCGCAATCAGAGTTTACTGGTAACTTTTCTCCGCTGATACCAACAACTCTATACGGGAACAATTTGACGATCCATTCACTTCACCTGGTTATGCGATATCTGATCTATGTACAGGAAGGAAACACACCCACCGTAAAGCCATCCTCACCTACACCACCCCATGTTGTTATTCCAGTCAATGAGAGTCAAAGTCGATCACTTTTTCCTGAATCTTAGATCAACAAGAATAATGTGAATTTTATATTGTGAACACAGTTTGCTGCCTGTTCATTTCTCCTTAAGTCTCAGTGACAAAATTGATAAAATCATCATCTTAATCATTTTTTTAAAAAAGAGAAAAAAAAATGACAAAAGAAGAGAAAATAATATGTTCACGTATTTGATTTGTAAATCTACAGTATGAGTTTATCATGGATTTTATGCTTCACACATTAAGTTTACTGTAGAACAAAGATTGAAGGGCAAAGATCAATAGTTTTCTTGTCCAAATGTTAAATGGGAAATAAAATATTTAAGACAAAAATAAAACAAAAACAACAAAGCAATGAGTTAATCTGCAAATTGACTATATTATAAGCAGTTCTGAAGCTGCAGCAGAAGCCTAACTGGCAAAAAAACAAGCAGTGCTTGAGAAATGATTGTCTTGAACTCTCATCTTTCTGAATATTGTAAGTTGCAAACAGTCACAGAAATCATCTCCAAATGTAGGTGTTTCTTATCTCACAATCAATATTTAGCAATGCTGTTAGTGTTGACAGGAAATGATAAGGCTGCATTTATTTAAACGTTCTGAATGTTTTTGAAAATTTGAAAGAGAACAATGAAAAAATGTTTTCATAAAGTCCCAAATGGTGACATGGGCTGCTGGTACAAGTCATATGATGATGGAATGTATGATTTCAGAATCTTTACGCAGCTGGCATTGTCAGAAGTGAAATCAATGTCTTCAAATTACCTCAGCTCACAACTTAAGTCATTCCCAGCAAACTGGGACTTGATGAACTAAAGGCTTCATTGCAAAATAAAAAGGGACATAATGGGGCAAAATGGCAATAAAATTTAAATGCATTTTGTGCTTTAAACAAAGACACTATACAGATAAGTTCGGACGCTAGGCCAATTTTGTGTTTACCATGACATGCAGCGCCCCCGAGCATCAAGAGAGTACAATTTATAAACAACAATAGCGGCAGTCATGAAACCAAGAAGAGGAGGGCAGTGGTGTGCAGGCACTGATTATACAAATTCAAGAACCATGGCATGCAATTTTTTTGTTTTCCCAAAAAGATCCAGAAAGATGAGTTAGACCACATATTCATCCAGATCTTGAATACCAAACTAGTGTAATGCAAGCGGTGCAGCACGTACGATATAGTGACATGAAGAAGACTATGTACACGCTAAGGCTGCGGCCATATTGAATCTAGGGGGCCACAGCCCAACCTGGAAGCTGTGCGATTGTGCCGGAGGCTATATGGACGGTAGTCTCGCACAGCCGTTTGAACAAAAAAATCAAAGAGCATATTGAGCTCGCAAACTTGTGTTTTTGTGCGTTTTCGTACAGCTGAGATCACGATAGGAGGTTGAAATGCTTAACTAAACCATAATGGTTAAGAACTTACTTACTCAGGGCCCCAACCAGCTAGTATCCCACCTCAACCCACTATGCCTATCTCACAAAATCAGGTCACGTCGCTTCGGCAAGTGTGAATAAAATGTTTAATAAAATGTCTATTTCGTACTTCCCAGACCCAACGCATATTTCTTGATTTTCTGTTCACTGAAACACAACCATAGACCCCCCAGTTTTTATCGACTTGCCCTCAAAGTCTTGTAGCAACTGGAGATATCCGTGAATCGAGCGGAGCTAGAGTCACAATGGCCTCGTCTGGTCTGGAAATTTGTACAGACACGCTGCAAACTGTCTGTGCCTCAGATGGTTATCTGGTGCTCGTGAGCCTCAATGTGGGTTGTAATATAACGTGGTGTGTGTTACATTTTTATGAGCGGACCATACCCATGGCTGTGTCTGGCCCCAGGCTCAATGTGGGATCAGCCTAAGAGGGAACGTGGCTGTGCATGCATTTCCTAGTGATGTGAGGAAGAGACTGTCCGATCTTATCGGTCTAGTGTCTTTGCTTTAAATTCAGCAGATCAAAACTGAGCTTACAAACAGAATCATTTCAAGTTGCCAACTGGCATGACAGATACAAACAAACCCAGTGCAAACCTGTCACTCACCTACTCTGCTGTCATACAGGGCCAGTAAAATAGTTCACCTGAGATTCTTTGCATCAAACACATATAATGTTGTAAAGTCTTTCACTTTTACTTTCAGTTCAATACTTTGACATACTGTCATACGCTAAACTTCCAATGCCATCAGCTGGTCAATACATATATAAACAAAATATAGCTGATTTTCAGTTTCACAGATATCATCTCCTGTAGGTCAATAACACGGAAATCATAATCTGCTGGTACACTTGAAAACCAGTGAATCATAACCTGCGAAATCTCGATAAACAGACTTCAGGACAAATCTGAACATTTTTTTTTAAAAACCAAACTTGAGAACGATCTAAATGTGCCGGCCTCGCTTGCATACCATCAAAGTCCTCAAGCTTACATTTCTCAAATCTTACAGCAGTAAATTCCACTGAGATATATCTTCTCAGAGCAGATGATCCTACACTAACATGTCATGAGTCAAGCACCACAGGGTAAAACATCAGCCAGATTTATCATATAAACTTATAAAATAACAAGGCCAATGTAAAAACAGTGAAACATACAGTCAAATCTGGTTCAAGTTAACCTCTTGGGACAAAAAAAAAAATTGTTGATTTCAAACAAGGTTGAATGTCACCAATACAAAAATATAAAAAAACAACAACAACAAAAAACTGTAGACTTGCTAAGAAGGGTTGACTTTAAGGAAGAATTTACTTTAAGTGAGTTGACATTAAGTGGACTGAAATGAAAGTGTCATTTTTTTCTTGAGGTAAAGCTAAAGAATGAAGTCAGTACGTTCACTCCTCATGATCAGTTCATATGCTTTGTTAACATTATCGTAGACATAAAATAAGAGCCTCCGTTATTTTTTGGTTTGTGGGTCTGAGTTAACGGTGCTGGGCCGCTATGTATGCGGCTAAAGTTCATCTCCAATGAGGAATAAGCAAAAATAGGATTTTCTTTTGACTTCATCTAAATCTTATCCTTGACTCAGGCAAGACAGGTTTGGTGAGTTTTTCCAATGCTTCTCAAAATGACCTGATTAGTTATGACAATGACGTTATTGTTTTTTCCAACAAGAACAAAGTGCTGCAAGACGACAGAACAAAAGGATATATCGTCATGATGCAGGATATCGACAGTGGACAAATGAGTATTTCTAGTCAAATCCCTGACATATAATAGAAACTGAAACTCGGATTTTTCTATTTAATCATCTGTGCTCTCCTGGCACTTGTGATATTACATTCACATTTCCTGACACATTTGGAACATTTAAATACAGTAATAAATTCCCACTGTCTCACACCATACAAACGTAAGTATGCATAAAGTATTGACCAGATAACACATGACAAAATACATGAACAAAGACATCAGAATTTGTACATGCCAGTGACAGATCAAATATTACAAGAAGTTTAACATGAGATTGCATATCACAAGAGTTTTCAGGTAGAAAGAGGAAAAAATCTCAAAGTTTAGTAACGCTGGAGGACTCACCTCTTGTAATAAACCTCTGCTGTAACATCAACTCAACAACTACATCGCACCATCTTAAACACACTCAATGTCTAACACAAAACATCATCAAACTATGGGATCATGCAAATGCTTCACACACACAATGATTCACATTCGACTAAGCACAGATCTGGAAATCCCCGGCAGAGCATTTGTACCCCGTGCTAAACAGAGAACACTCATTTATGTGTGTTACGCTCCACCACAAAATCCCACAACACGTTGAACACAAAATTTCGGGAAAAATCCAATGCCGAAAGTACGTCACTAGTTTTCCTACGTCATTCAATCATTAACACTACTCACTCCTACTATTATTTGAAGAGCATCTAGGTTAAGAGTAAGCTCACAGCGAAGAGTTTTAATCATATATTTCCTGCCCACCGTAACAGGGTCAAACCGAAAAGTGAGGCAAACTTGTGAACAATTTGGAGTGTTTGTACCCCTTGCTAAAATTACATGCCGGGATTTCCAGCCTGTCACTTGGTCGGAACAAATCTATTGATATGTATCAAACCTTTAGACTTGTCACTGTGACTGAACAGGTTGAGATTCCATTCCCACGCTCATTCTTCATTTGCCCTCACCCACTCAAACTTAATTCAGATGATGAAGTTTGGAGCTCAAATCAAAACATATTTGACATTAACAACTTGCAATTCTCACACCTTTCAAAACTCACAAACCACATGTGCCCACTTGTGAGTCATCAAAAACTATTGTGAAGTAACAAAAAAATTGCACAGTTGCCTTTAAGCCCCCAATCCATAGGCATCCACTTTTCATCAAAGCATATCCGATTTGAAAAACAAAAACACAAAAAAACGGAATTCTATTTCAATTGTCTTTCAAAGCTTGCAAGCTACCCATGCCTGCTGGAAGCACTGCAGGCACTGAAATTTTGACAACTTTTATTCAAATCTAAAATTATATTTTCTCATCTTAACATCCACCGTATGTTTGGTTATAGACTGCCCTCTTTCTTCAGCAGTGAAACAGGCTCTATCTGAGTCAGATTGGCGCCGACATTGAGAGAATTTCCCAACGTGTGATTGACTGATAACATGTGGCCCAGGATTATAGCAAAGAAAAAAAACTAACCGCTCAGCCCTGAGATCTGGATTTATCTGGGCCAATCAAAGACTAAGAGACAGAAATATGTCTTGCGTCCAGGGCAAACGAGTCGTACATCGCGTTGGATCATTTCCAGCTATGGCTGTTTTTAACAATTCTCCAACTCCGATACTAACATTTTTATTTTCAGGTTAAAAAAAAAAAGGGTCAAATTTTCATTTTGTGGGGGAAAAAAAATTTGGTATCTGAGTCGGTAAATAGTTAAAAATGGCTATCGCTTGAAATTCCCCGATGCCACTTCTGACTCATTTGCCCTGGACATGTTTTGACAGGTGTGAAGCAGTTCTGCTTTACATGGCTGGAGCATGTCAGCCGCCATGACTCTTTGTCTAAGGTCATACCGACGAAGGCATACACAGCAGCGACAGGCCACGCTAGCCAGGCCTGACAAGGTCAAAGAATGGACCAGTCAGACTGTCATCACATTACTGCCAACATCAGAACAGTGACAGCAATGGAGACCCTCGACTACTGTCTCTTGCAGGGCAGCTCCACAATATTTTGTCAAGCGAGCAACGCTAACGATGATCCACTTCTAACTTAAAATAATCTTTAAAACTTGTCACTCCAATCAGTCTACAAAGGTCACTTGAAAATCACTGGAATAAAAAGTGACTGGTTATTTTCTCATGAAATTCTGTGACTCTGGGGCATCAAAAGATCTTGCACTTCATTTTCATGGAAAAATAAAGTATTCACAGTTGTCTGTGTGTGCCACTGAGATCTATTCTGAGAACAGAGGGTTAACCAACTGCCTGCAATCTCCCATACCTTATCTACTGATCTATCCCCATACCCATACACTCATGAAAAATAAAATATTGTATTAAAAAATGTCAACTGGAAGATGAACCTCTTGTTCAAGGCATATGATTCTGCAAGAGTTACAAAAACAAAACAAAACAAAAATGGCTGATTAACTAGTGAATCACATTTAACTGACCAGAACACTTGGGTGCAACAACGGCCATCGATACTAACAGCCAAAAAAATAATGAACTTTCAAATCCTTTCACACATCTACGAACAAAAGGGTTGATAGAAAGAAATGGAAGTTCAGTTCACTTCATCCCACCAACCACTGATGTACAAGAACGACAGATTCTCTCTTATACTTCCATTACCAAACAAAATATGTCATTACATAAATGCAAGAAAATCACCCACAGAAACCGTTGCCAGTTAGTTAACAACAGGATATAACATTTACAAACATTCATCCATCTCCCCTGAATACAGGCCACATAACACAAAAGGCTTGAAATGCTGTCTTGAGTTTAACAGTATCTGCCGTGCTTTCTATAAACTCCATGCAATCTTGACCATCTCACACTGGTCAGATGAAAGGAACAAACTGATGGAACACCGTTCCTCATCTGACCGGATAATCTTTACCACATCCGTCACCAACAAATGCCGAGAGATGAGATAATTATCTGTCCTGTCATCTCCTGGCGCCCTCTGGTGGGGGGTTGCGACTCTGAGTGGGAGAATTGGTCTCTATCACAGTTTGCAGAGCATTAGGAGTTAGCCACTCCTTGGGAATTGCACGTTCTATAAATGGTATACATGAGCTGACGTAAGCCAGGCGGTTGACCCAGCTGGGAAGTTCCTTGCCGCACAGGATCTGAAGAAGAAAGTGGTAATACAAAAAGATGGCTAGGAGTTATGAATAGATTATACTGTTAGAATATTCCACGTAGGGAAATGTCAGTGGTACCAGTTCCACTTTATTTCACTGTTATGTTATGCTATATTTATCAGGCTAGCCTTGCACTGCTTATTCCTTCACTGTTCTCAAACAGAACTAACATACAAATAAAAAACGCCCACATCTAGATTTTAGATAGATACCAAATAAAAGGGGTGTAACAGACACTGCCGTGAAAATTTCAACGTTCATGTATATTGTAATGAAAATAGCCTCAAATGATCAAGCCTGAGCTTTTGATGGTTATGCTTTTTAAATTGTTTCAATGTCTTGATTAGTTCCTGTGAAAATCTTTTTTTCTTTTACTCTTAATTTTCCTCCTGAAACCAGCCATTTTCTGTCACTGCATTCTGTGACAGTCTTTAGACAGAAACACATTATGAACTGTCAATTTGCTAATAAATATATCTGGCCAGATTTCACAGCATTTTGCATATATTCATGCACAAAACCATAGCTGGAACATATCTGTTTAAAACCCCCAGGAAACTATTTATTTATCGCCATGTACCTATCAAACGGTACACTGAGGGGTCCTTTTGTCCAGCCAGACACTGCAGGAAGACAATTTTGTGTCACATTTACTCTTCTAATTATCCAGTTTTCACAAATGACATCAACCTTTTGTTCCACAACGAGAAGCTATGAATTTACTTACAACCCATCTCTCCATTTAAATTAAAAATTAAAATCAGACAATGTTAAATACCCCAACTATAATATGTACTATAACTACGGTGTAATGCCATACAATTCTCCTGTCACCATTCTCAATCTCCAGTAACCATTGAAAATCAACTGAGCCTGCTTTCAAATATCATATCCCCATCTATGTAAAGCACTTATTTTATCTGCCATGCTCCTCTCCCTTTCCCAACACTGTGCCTGTTTATAAGATCAACTTCGCCAGATCTACACTAGAAGTCTCAGTCTGCCGATGTTACTGCTAGCTCTCAAAACCACACGGGTGTTGTAATTAAAGCACAATAACACATTTTCATAGCTACATATGGTGTCAAAATCTATAAGATGCTAGTTTTCAAAAGATTTTGGGAGCCTTGTTAGCCAATGCCTTGGTTATTGATAATATGGGAGCGAAACAGAGAAGCTCTCGATTTTGGGGGAAATGACTGAAAGCGTGGGATTGGATCAAATAAAATAATTTACCGCTCATATCGCATGTGAATGCTCCAAGCACAAATAAGGAAAGTCTGGTAACAACAAGACTGGTAGTTTTGAAAAATTACCCCGTAAAAATTCTCTCAATTTTGAAAGAAAATATCTCCGGATCTACAAAACCGAGTAGCAAATGGTGCACCAATATTCTTCAGCGTCCTCTAAATATCAAAAACAAGTGCTAGAAGTAGAAGAAAGTCAGCCGTAACGAAACAAACCTTGTAACTGTTTATAACCACCAATTCTGGCCGTCTCACAGCCAGTCACAAACTTGAACGAAAGCTTGGCGTCTCCCTGCCGCGCTAGCTACCTGTCCTCGCGGCAGGGCCAAGATATAGTGAAAAACTCAGGTTTTTCTCAAAATGTGAACGTGATCATTTGGTCCAATCCTCATATGGCTGCACGGAGACACTATCAACTGATCACAGCAGCTCGCTGTTCAGTACTGGTATAAACAGGACAAATGAGAGATCAGAGCAAATCTCCATCAACAGCCAGAATATGGATAAAGCCGAAATTGATACGGACACAGATATTCATGAGTATCTCCAAATTTCTTGACCACATCTTTAGCCTGGCAAGCCAAGTGATATAAAATGCTGAAGTTTACAATATCTTACATCTCTAATTCATTAAGTTGCTAGTTTCAAAAACAAATATGTTAGCAGTGAATCAATCAGCCCTCTACAAAATTTGCCGTAACATGATTTTCATGGTGATGATGAAATGGTACTGGATACCAACCTGTACAAGTGATGCTGTGAAATGATTGCAGTTCTTATTCAGCAGATGATACTGGTCCCCTCTAAACTCCTTCCCCAGTTCTTCTGTGATTTTTCTGACATCATCTGGTGTGAAATCTGTATAGCCCAGAACAATGGCTTCTCTGTAACAAATCAGAAATGATCACACAATCGAGTCTGGTTATTCCGCTACAGTCAACCCCTCGGGACCAAAAAAAACAAACAAACTGTTGATTTCAAACCAGCTGACACTAACCAATACAAAAATATAAGAAAAAAATGACAGGAGATTACCAAGAGCAGTTTATTTTAGGCAAGAATTTACTTTAAGTGAGTCGACTTTAAGTGGACTGCAATGTAATTAAATAACTGTTTGCTTATGAAAAAAAAAAAAGAATTGCTATCGTTTTCTCTTATATTTGTTTTCTGTTTCCATGACAACAATGTCTAATACATTGTGACAAACTTTTCTGGAAGACTGCAGCATGATTCGGGCACAAAGCATTCCATTTAATAAACTGGGAAGGAGATATTGCAATAGCTAGATGGGTTAGCATAAAAAGAAACCGCAGGAAATTGTATTTACACAGCATATTTAATCTCTGTGTCACATTGACTGAATCTATGTAGTATTGTCCATGGTATTTTCTAGATGTGGATAAAAACATTTAAGTCCGATGTAACTACTAACACTTAAACAATCATAACTGGTCTGCATGAAATTCAGTCTTGTATAATGATTTTACAAACTAAGAATAAACTTGAAATAATAACATACTGCTAATGTGCTGAAAAACAACAGAAAAATTAAATGTCTTTTTCACAGGGAAATAGATCTGTGCTGATCAAATCATCACTGTGTAAGTAAATTTCTCATTCTGACTAGATTTATATGAAATTATGGTTAAGGGGCGGGTCCTGAAATTTGGATTTTGCTATAAATATGCGATTTTGGGTTTTTGTTTTCTCTTAAAAGCCCTGCCTTTTCTGCGTATAAAAATGGTAGTAAAAAGTGGGTATGTCCATTCTAACATGGTTGACCGATGGTCATTCACAGTTAGGCCTAGTCTAGTGTCAACCAGGATTTGGCTCCATCTGGCTGCTATGCGCAGTCGTAGATCATCACTATTTGATTATATGTAGGCAAAGAGTGCATAAAATGCTTGATTATGACCTAATCTGGCAAAATCATGAACTCCTGTGCCATGGATGGACATTGGATGACCACTATGAGGTGAAAAAAACTGCTGATCATACAGATTATCAATAGCAGGTACTCTAGAATGAACTTCCATGTCCTATAAATTGTAAAACTTTCCTTTCTTTCTGCTTTTTCAGAGCTTAGTTGTGGACTATATGCCACAGTAAAGGTGAAATGCGATAGACAAGGTTAAAATAGCCTATCTTTAATAATATAAAAAATCACCTTCAGGACCTGTTCCCCCCCTCCCCCCCCTCAAAAATAAGAATCATACCATACAACAATTTTTTTTAAAACCTGTCTCAAGACAAACGTGTGGTGTAAAAGTAGGTTTACAATTGCCATTAAAACATTTATGTCATTTAATTCCAACACACGGTGACAACTATTCAGTCACATAAATCAATGACAATCAACAGCTGGTGGCTCTGGGCCACAGAACAATAGCAATCCATGACAGAGACTAGCATTGTCCTATGTCAACCTTAACCTTTTCACACCACACCTTGCCTGAACCCAAAATTCCCTGTAAACGCACCATTTTGGGTTGAGGTGATGTTTTCTTATAAAATATAAAACATAAAACAAAATTTTTGTGACTCACTTTATTTCAAATTTTGCCAGATGAAATGTGATAATATGGTAATGTTACTTTAAAAAAAATAACGCACATCAATATTACAACGTAAAAAAAAATAAGAAACTCTGAAACTCAATATTTGTGCAGTGTGACGTGGAGAGTTGCTGTGCAGTGTGCTCAAGACCCGTGTGGCACGACAGTAGAGGTTGCGATTGGTGCCGCTCAATACTAGGGCAGCATGACATGAAAAGGTTAAGTCCTCTTGTGTTGACGTTGAATGAAACAAGTGCTTTAATGGCAACTGTCAACCTTCTTTTGCACCACACTATAGTAGATCTAGTGATTTTACATCTGAAAGCTGGATATATTTTTTCTTCATTCAACTAAGTATATGATATACTTTATTGTCATCAATGGACTGTCATACCCCATGCTTCACTAGGAAGACCTAAGAGCCCCAGCTTGAAATATCAACTCCAAAAACTTACTTAAATTTGAACTGTTCTCCAAGGTCATCTGCATCACGAGGTTCAATTTCAAACACCCCAGATAAGGGCAACGGATGACCGCCATATGCATATTCTGTAAGAGACAATTAAAGGTATTAGTGTTATTAATAACCTAGCAATAATGTCAAATGCAGAGCATCTCAAACATTCCCCTGGAAGAATAACAGCTGCAGTAGGGAAATGCTCTGCTTTCTCAACATTATGACAGAATAATGGTTTACTCAAAGGGTAAGTTTCCAGACGATATAGATAAAATTTCTCTTCCACAAAAGCCTTACGAAACATTCCAATCCATCTGAATCTTATTACTGAGGTCTCTATTTTTAAAAAAAAACAAGTTGCGCTCCAGTAACTGAGTCATGTGTATCTTAAAAAAAAAAATAATCCAACTAAAAGAATTTCACTGCATGAAATCTCATATTTTAAGAAAATAAAAAACAAAGCAAGGTCCTCAAATTTTAACACGTAAGAGCCAATGATATTTTCAAAGTATTAAAAATGATTTTAAATTCAAACAGGGTCTTTTCTAGCGTTTCCAATATCAAAATCAGTCTGGACAAAATCAATGTTTAACTAATCTGGAGAACATAATCAACAGCATTGAACATATAAATATTTACCTGTGCCATACACCTGAACACCTGAGTGGAACACCCCAATACCAAGAGATGCAGTGTACTCATTGATCCAGTACTGTTGACATGGACAATTTCAATAATTGTTAAATTATTCAGTGGAAAAAAAAAAGAAAGAAAGAAAGAGAGAAGAAAAAATCAACAAGAAAAATAGTTTAAAACTAAGCCTGTACCTATAAACAATATTCAATTACTTCATGACTGAAGGAGGAAACTGATAGAATGTCGGTACTAAGACAAATTTCACACTATAACTATGGTTAGATATTTCATCTCTTTTTTTCACTATACCATTACCCTTTTAAAAAGAATAAAATAAATATATTTCAGAAAACCTTCGGCAAGTGGCAAAATGTCAGAGTAAAGTTAGAACACTCAGCTACCATGGTTGTAATTTTAACATTGTACCTTCCCAATATTAAGGCAGTGCTGAAATTGTAATCTTGTTTAACAGCAATGAAACCAGTTCTACGACACAGTTGCTGAAGAATTTTGTTTTTCTATGTCACCCCAGGTTTACAGAGTATGATGAGTATGGACTTACAATTGGATGAAATTGATGTGGATGGAAAACATCTGGCCATTTAGAAATGTTCACAGAAAAAAAAAAAAAAAAAAAATCAATTTTTCTATTGTAGAGCCAAAAAACTGACCATGTCATAAACATTGAGAACAACTGGTTCCTGGGCCATGGTGACAAAAACTGTATGCCTTCCCGCTGCAAGACGTTCACCACACTTTCACATCCACAAACAAGCAGCTGCAAATGTTTCAACTCCTTCTCTCCATTCCTTCATTCACTTGGGGACGCATTCTTCAAATTCTGTGACAAAGACAAAGAAGAAACTGTGGCTTCTGTGTAATTTATCACAATGGTAGCATAAAAGAGAAAGAAGTCCAGAACATAAAGACAAGCTGGCCCACATGAACATTTTCTGAACAACACCCTGTGTTCTTTTCTATTACAATGAAAGAGATAAATGTCATACATTTTAAAAGTGTTGAGCACTCAGTAACAGCGTCAAAAGTGAAACAGAGAAATCTGGGAAATAGCATGTCTCTCTCTCTCTCTCTCAATCTCAGGCTGCATGAGTGTAACTGATTTCTAGGTAAAATTCAATGCACACGTTTATCAATTTATACATAAATTTACGACAAGACCAAAGTTCATCTTTGTCCTTTGTTCAGTAGATTCGTTGGTTCTGTGTGCTCAAATGTTACTAAATGTCACTATTCTTATGCCTGCTTACAAAGGCTTAGGTAACTCTGGAGGCCTGTTCTGTAGCCAAGCACTTCGAGAGCAGCTTATGCCGCAGCGCTCCGTTGGTAAGCATTCACAAGCCTTTTGCCTTGCTGCTTGCCAAGCACACCTGCCGAGATACTTTCTCTTCGCAAGCAAAAATGGCGGTTGAATTATGCGCCGATCGTGGAAACGAATTCTGGCCTCCAAAACACGATTTAGAAATTGATTATCCTCGATCTACATGACATGATGATTGCCTCCTCAGGACAGAGATGAAAAAGGGGCAAATTTTCAATTTTTGCAAATTTATGAACTGATTAATACTTAAAAAACTGGAAGAGGCTAGGTAGACCCCCATGAGGGTCCACCTAGACACGGAGGCTAGGTAGACCCCCATATGGTCTTTATAGACCAATTGATTATGAGTAGGCCTACTGGCTAGATGTGCCAACCAGCACACAGCTGTGTATCTTATTTTTTTATTTTACACAAAATCAGACAAAAATACTAGACAGTGCTAATAAATACGCAAAATATGTGAAACCGGCAAAGAATCAACAAAACGAATATTAGATCTGAATCTTTTTTTTCGTAAGTTTAGAATGCCCCTTCTGGGTCTTATTGGTAGAAGCCTTTTAGATCTATCGATGGCTGACTTTAATTAATACAATCGAGCATTGTTCGACACTATATTTACATGTAATCATTATAATTCCATAGATCTGCAATTATCATTCATACTGTTAAATGTGTATCGAAAAATGTTCAGGGTTTATTGTCAGGTTGTGATGTTTACACATTCATGTTGTGATGTTTACACATGTACATCGTTGAAGAACGGACATCGCTTCCTCGTAGATCTAGATCTAGATCGCAAACTGCTTCATTCACTGGTGACGTCAACATTTGGAAACAAAATACAATGTCCATGTACACATCAACGTTCAGGCATTTGCTTATCATTTTATTGAGAGAAAGACAAATTATGGGGCTGAAGCAGTAGGCCGAATAGGTTCTTCTTAAATTTCTGCTGATATAGAGTCTAGATCTAGATCAAGATCTAATTCAAACTGCTTCTACTTGCTGAACTGGTTGCGAATGCGACAGAGCCGTCGGATGCATTCAAAATATAGATCTAACATAAATGTGACTTGTCAGTAACATAATAATATCTAGATCTGCGTCTCTTTTCATGACTGAGATTCAGGATTGCAGAGTACAAATGTCAAAAGTGGGG
>JBCEWB010693041.1:0-17240 GCA_039654565.1 Peronia peronii | reverse complement strand
GTGTTTTATGCACTCTTTGCCTACATATAATGAAATAGTGATGATCTGCGACTGCATGTAGCAGCCAGGTGGAGCCACATTCTGGTTGACAGTAGACTAGGTCTAACGTTGAATGACTATTGGTCAAACACGTTAGAATGGACATATCCACTTTTTGACACCATTTTTACACGCAGAAAAGGTCGACCTTTTAAGAGAAAACAAAAACCCAAAATCGCACTTTTTTAACAAAATCCAAATTTCAGGACCCGCCCCCGCTCCTTAAAAAATGGGACAAGCCTACGAAGTCAAAAACAGTAGATCTAGATCTAGACCTAAGCTTAAGTCGTATGTTTCACTTTCATATTGCTGGCTAAAATCTTAACTAAACACAGCTAGATTTTGAAAGCCTCTTTCTGCTACTTGTCTGTCTCTCCATTTTCAGCGAAATGTTTTGATCACGTTTTAGATCTAGATCTATCGAGTAGATCTTGCAAAAAAGTTGATCAGCACCACTAGATCTAGCATAATTTTGAGTAGTGAACTAACATCTGTTCGATTACACTATTAGACTGTTGACTACTTTTGTTGAAGAATCAATCCATCATTGAAGATCTCTTACAGAACAAGTAAATCCACTATTCAATCTACGAGGATTGTCCCAGAAATAGGTAAGTAAGGCCATAACTCCTAGAATTTTAAATCAAATTTAATGAAACTTATACAATATACTTTCCATTATATGTCTATTTCTCAATGTAATCACCATGAAAATTTTCTCCAGCGTTTCAAGAGGGCAAAAATACCCTCTCTGAGGAAGCTTGCCTCAAGATTCTTCAGCCATGCCTCTAGTCATCGTCGTCGAACTTTTTCCCAGCCAAATGACGCTCAAGAGGTCCAAACAGATGAAAATCTGATGGTGCCAGATCAGGGCCATGAGGAGGACGTGGTAAAATTTCCCACCCATACGTTTGTGATGTTTGCAGTGTGTGGGGTGGCATTGTCATGTTGAAAAACGACGCCCTTCGATAGCCGCCCAGGTCTCTTTCGCCTCACAGCCTTCCTGAGTTTCTTCAACGTTTCACAGTATCTAGCGGCATTTACTGTCTGACCAGTTTCCAAATAGTCAACTAGTAGAACTGTTCTGAGCTGCAAAAATGTAGGGTGTATGCACGTGTATGGTGTATGGTCTATTGTGTATGGTCAGTTAAACACCCCCTGTATAGTGTATGTTGTATGGTGTATGCTGTATGGTGTATGATGTATGGTGTATGGTTAGTCCGACGCCAGCCTAAGAGTTCACGAACTTTGAGTCGTCTGTCCTCACGAATCAGAGTCTCAACAAGCTCCACATTTTCATTTGAATGTGAAGAAGATGACCGCCCTGGACGTTGTCCCTCCTGCACATTTGATCGCCCTTGCTGAAACTCATTGCACCAGAAGATCACCTGCTTGAGGCTCATAACGCCCTCTCCATACACGCTTACCAATTCTGAATGGATTTCAGAAAGAAGCTTTCCTTTAGCATTTAAAAATCTTATCACAGCACGAATTTCTTCCTTTGACCTTTCAGCAATGAAGGTAGCCATTTTCGTTTCAATGCAGCTTGACAATGCCTTCGTCAATAGTGCTGAACCGTTCAGCACTGTTCTATAAATAGATCTACAATTTTCTGTTGAACAATTTTAGATATGATCATGGGTTCGAGAGTTATGGCCTTACTTACCTTATCTCTGGGACAACCCTATATCTACCGCTCTCCAGTGTCACACAAACATAAAAAAAATCGGCGATTTGAAAAAGGACACTACTCGCGATCACTCGAGGATTGATTATGTGCTCGTCATTGGACAAAATTGCCATTTTTCTCCTCATTTAGATGTTGTGATCTATATCCTATTTATAACTCTGACATTCCTTCCTTCTCATTATTTTCTGTCTCCCACCTCATTAGATCCAGACTTAGATCTAAGTTGCATAAAATGTTTTTATTCGTTCGTGAATTTGTGATGATAAGGCTTGCAATTTACACATCTAGGCGATTTTTGTTTTCATTCGTAATAATAATTTCGTCCTAGGCCAAGATTTAGATCTAGATCTAAATTCAAATCTAGACTAGACTAGATCGAGACCAAGATCGCCACTTTTATATATTAAGTATTTTCACAGTAATCACGTTTGAGTTCAGTAAATATGTTTTCCATTTCAACATTTGAGCATTGTGAAGTAAGCTTGTTTTGTTAGCTTCATGATACCAGAGGAGGAGAAAGATGAGAACAATGTAATCAAGATACAGCAAAACTACTCACACAAATATGGCTACTAACACAATGCCTATTCAACAAACTCTTGTTCACAAGACCTTAGATTACGCCCAGGATTATTTTTTTAATAAATAAAAACACTGTAAAAAACAAAACGTGGACATCATCCTGACTATATGATGTTGGGGTTTCATTACAGAGGAAGCTGGATGATAAAATATATCTACACAGGTTATCTTCCTGCACAGTTCAGTTCTCTTCCTTCTTCAGCTTTGTTATTTAAACGTTGACATAAAGTACCCTGGTATTAAATATAAATTCTATACATTGTATACATTTATCCAGATTCTATGGTAGCAGTGTATTTGAAAGTAAAATATCTGGACTTAGATCGGCCATATAGTACTAGATGATCTATAGATCTAGATCTAGATATAACCCCTGCCAGATAAATTTATAATATTGTAAACTTAAACTATGGATGGGCAACATAAACCTTATTGTTGCTGTGTTAAACAAAAGCGCACACTCAACACAAACACTCGCCTTCGAGCACACGAAATGGTGATAACCAATGTGGCCGATAGCTATGCGGGCGATTGCATCGCCTTATCCACTCCATACATCTTTCTCACTGTGATTGTGTTTTAAGTTGTGGAAATCTTTTGAAAGTCAGCACTTTGATATCCTCATGATTTTTTCGCCTTGAGTCGTATTTACACATGCCCTACAGTATGTTTTGATCTTCCGACTCAAACCCTCAATGAGTAGGCCTTGGCCTGACTGTTGACGTGGAGTGTGATCGGCTGCGCCCTTTCTAAAAATAGACGCCGGAGGTTTCGCAGAATGCACTAATCGAGACAAGTCTTTTGAAATTGTTGTATATCAAACTGTACATGTAATCAAACTTTACAATAAAAATGACATCCCCCAGCTAATTCTGCCGAGAAATGTGGTCCACAAGAGATTATTTCTCTTATTTTACTTGCATTTTTTTTTTTTTGCAATTTTGGGGGATATTTGCATGCAGTTTTTAGTGTTTCAAATGCAATTTTTACCATTTCGAAATTGAAATGCAGTTTTCCGTGGAGCCAGTATTGAGTAAAACAGTATAACAACAACAGCATATGTCGAGATAATTATATTCTCTTAACATGAATTTGAGCACTGTCTAATCTAGGGGCTTCAATTGCTGCGTCGTTGGAATAAAAATGATATTTAATTAACCACGCCTATATTTTCTGTTACTTGTCCAATCACAGATCGGATTGAGGATGTTGGGCTGGCCCCTTACTTAAATGACACTGCACTGAAAAACGATTATCCAACCCTGAACAGTGCTTGGGATTCTGCCTCCTTCAACTTGCAAGACCTCTTTATCAAATATGGGAGATTTCACATCCAACCATTCTTTGTAACTACCTTTGACCCGGCCTTCCTTACTCCGGCGATAGAGGTAAGACTCTTCTCTGTTTGTAGTTGTTGCTTTGTTTTTCTTGTTTTTGGTGTTTTTGTTGTCTCATCACTGTTGTTGCTGTTGTTGTCGGTGTTGTTGCTGTTATTATTTGGAATAAGAGACCGACTATAAAGTTATATGAGTGTCAAGGAAATCTTGATAGGGGAGGAGGTCACTGTATCCGAGAGATTAAGCACTTGCTCCTTGGTGGAAAGATAGAAAGTTCGAATTCTATCTGAAATCTGAAGTCCTTCCCGCGCCGTCATACGTCGCATAGATTCATCACAATCTGCTTCCATTCTGATCTTCTTTGTGCTGTCTCATCCAGTTTTCTCATGCTCACCATTCCTTCTTCTTTGGCCTCTCTCATGATAAGTTCTTTTGAGTGTCTCTTTCGATCTACCCCTCTTTCTTCTGCCTTCGATTTTCCAGCTCAGCGCTTATTTTGATATTCTGCTGTCTTCCCTTCTACACGTGTGACCGATGTAGCGCCATCTTCTTTTTTTAGTTATTTAAATTGCTATTTGGGGCTGCTTTGAAATTTCCCTTATTTCTTCTGTTGTTTTAAACTCATTCCATTTAATGCCCATAAGGCTCCGTTGACATTTATTTTCAAAACCATTCAGCATCATTTCTATTCCCTTATCATTTTCCAACTTTCACAGGAATATGTAAGCATTGATAGAACAATTGAATTAAATAATTTGAGTTTCGTTTTTACTGAGATCAGTATGGAGCTCGAGATCTTGGTTAGGTTTCTGAATGCTGTTACAGCCTTTCCTATTCTGATGTTGATTTCTTGCATCTCCTTCTTGGTCTACGCAGCTTCCCAAGTATGTAAACCAGCCTACTTCCACAATAAAAATTCTCTTTCCTTCCAGGAAGACTGGGTTATTCTTCGTTGTTGAAGTTTTCAGTAGTTTGGTTTTTTCAAAGCTGACTTGTAATCCGACTTTCTCAGCTACTGTACTTAACTTAGGTGTATTATTCTGCAATTTGTCTGTGGTCTTGCCAAGTACAGATATGTCGTCCGCAAAGTCCAGTTCTTCTAGTTGTTTTTCGTCAACCCATGGTATTCCTGTGTCTTCCAATTTGCTCTTTTTCATAATAATGTCAATTGCTATGGTGAAAAGGAATGGCGACAATATGCATCCCTGTTTTAATCCTGTTTGTTTTTTTTTTGTTTTTTTCAAAATCGTCTACTTAATCCGTCACCTGTGTGACCTGCACATAGACTGTCTCAATATATTTCTTTTAAATGATATTTCTTTTAAATGATGTTGATGATCTTTGTGGGGAGGGTATAACATTTTAAGATTTTCTAGACGCAGTAGATCTGATGATTTGATCCACACAGCTACCGATTTGAAGCCCTGCTTGTTCTTCTCTAAGTGATTTGTCGACTGCGTTCCTGATTCTCACCAGTATTATCTTGGCGAAGACCTTTGATAGAACAGACAGAAGTATAACTCCTCTCCAGTTGTTACAGTCGCTAAAGTCGTCCTTCTTTGGTATTTTTACTATGATTCCCTTTCTCCATTGCTGTGATATTCTTTCTTCGTTCCACATTTTATTGAAGAGGGTTTGAATTGCAATGCGATCAGATTCATACACGGGTTTTAGCATTTCTGGTGTTATTTCACTCTCTCCTGCTACGTTATCATTAGGCAGAGCTTCTATAGCAGATTTTATCTCTTTTGTTTCAACCTCTCTTAAGTTTATTTCTAATTCGGGAGAATGTTCTCCTTTTGCCAAAATCGAAGGTGGGCATGGGGTAAAATCTCACGAAAGTGCTCTGCCCATTTCGCTTTTTGTTCTGAGTTTGTTGTCAGTAATTTCCCAGCTTTATTTTTCTCTGGGCCTTCATTTCGTTTCAAATTGCCAAGTACTTTCCTCTGTATCTGGTATAGCTGCTTTGAGTTACCTGTAGCAGTGGCTGCTTTTTGTGCTAGATTATCTCTAATACTCTTTCGTCCCTTTTTGCTGATGATTTTAATTGAATGTCAAGGCTTTTTATGTTTCATGGTGCAGTTGTTTACTTAGGTCTGTCTTTACTTTAAGAATTGCCTGTTTTGCTTCTGTCCTCTGCGACACAAACTGCCATGTTTCTTCACTGATCAGTTCTTTCCTCTCATTGGTTTTAAACCCTGCACTGTTTTCTGTTGCATCTAAGACTGTGAGCTTGATATTCTCGTACATTTCTTCAACACTGTTTTTCGATATTTTTTGAGAGCTTCCAATCTATTTTTGAGGTGTAACTGAAATGTCCCTTTGAAATCAGCAGTTCTGAGTCTTTGGTTGTCAAGTTTTCTCACCTTCTCTTGTTTCTTCCAGTTCTAAAGTTTTATCTTAATTTTTTCGCAATGCAAAGGTTGTGGTCAATGGGCTACATCTGCTCCTCTGTATGCTCTTACATCTGTTAATGACGTTCTGTGCTGGGGTCGGATGCACAGGTGATCGATCATATTCTTTGTTTTACCATCTGGCCAGTCCCATGTTATTTTGTGTATCATCTTATATGGGAAAAGCGTGCCTCCTATTACCGGATCTTTTGTGATGTAGAGTTCTATAAGTCTTTCACCATATTGGTTTAATGCTCCAATGCCTTCCTTGCCCATTGCTTTTTCAAATCCGCTGTTTGGTTTTACAGTCTCCCATGATTATAAGTATATCATGTTTGGCAACTGTTGAATGCTGTAGGCTATCAAAGAATTTCTCTTTTTTTTATAATTGTTGTTTTTTCATACTTTATTAAGAATCTTGGTGTTATCAATCTGCTGTTAATTGGCTCCAATTCTAATTCTAGGTATTATGCGGCCGACTTGTTCATTATTATTGCAGCTCCCTCCATTATGTTTCCTATCATCTAATAAGACGATATATCGTCTAATAAGGCGGAATGAATAAGTTTCTTCCTTTGTGTTGATTTTCTCCACTTCCAGGCCATATTACTTCACTTAAGCTGAGTATATCCAGGTGGTATCTGTTCATCTCTTTGGCAATCTGCCCGCTCTTTGTTGTCTGTGCCATTGTTCTCACATTCCAGATTCCAGTTCGGGTGTTTGATTTGGGATTAAGAAACAGGTTTTTCTACTTTGGGCTGAACGATTTTATATCCTCAGGCTTTTGTTCAACTTTTGATATATCATCTAAGGGGCTGATCTGTGGGGTTGTTATCCGTCATAGGGCCAGGGTTCTGCCCAAGATTAGGATTCTGGCTCACACCTCTTGTCTGCAAGAATAGTGGTTTGTTTTTAGCCCACAGGCTGGGCACTTGCTCCTTGGCGAAAAAATGCAAAGTTCGAATTCTATAGGGGGATGGGAAAGATTTAGAACCTATTTTATTTTCTTAGTGATTCAGCTGTCCTCTAGCTTTTTGGGTAGGGAAGCCTAAGTCTAGCTTTGTGAGATGATAGCAAATATATTTTCAAGATGCTGTGTGCGCGTTACTCGCGTTTAAAAAACCCACGGCAGTTAAAAGACCAATGAAGATTAGCAGAGACTACGTTGTCGAAACAAAATTTCCAAATTCCAAAGTGCTACCCACTCGAATTCTTTTCACCAAACTACGGACACATTTAAAGGAGTGTGTGTGTGGGGGGGGGGGGGTGTCTTGAAATATGGTTTTAGTTTAAAACAAAAATGCCATTTTGGGTTTTTATTTTCTCTTAAATGTCTTGCCTTTTCTGAATATGAAAATTGTATTAAGAAGTGGATATGTCCATTCCAACGTGTTTGACCATTGGTTATTGGCCTATCGGTTTCTATGTGCAGTAGCAGATCATCACTCTTTGATGTGATACAGGCAAGGGATGCATAAAATACTTGATTATGACCCCTTGTGGCAATATGTTGAGCCCCAGTGTCAGAGGTGGACTTTGGATGTCCACTCTGAGGTGAAAAAAAACTCACAATTACGAAGATTATCAGTGTAAGCTTTAACCAGGTGCTCTAAAATGAACTTTCACGTCCTGCAAATAGGAAAATTTCCTATATTTCTGCTGCTTCAGAGCTCAGTTGTGAACCATCTGTCATATTAAAGGTCAAGACACTCTTGGTGTGGACAGATAAAAAGAAAATGAAGGCCACTGAAAGGCCTCAAGAATTCGGAAGTGACTATAAGGGAGCCCTTATAATGGTGGGAACAGGAAGCAAACTTCGAGAAAACATATGCCCATAAAGCCAGGAAAAGGCAACAAAAGACACAGAAGACGTGAAGAGAGGGCTAGTTTGTGGTAAAAGGCAGTTTTGAATCTAAAAGCCAGATAAGAAAAAAACATGTCTATGTCAATTTTTTCCCTGAATAAAACTTTAAACACATTTTTTTCTCAAAACACATGTTTTTTAATCATGATTTTGCAATCTATTTTTTTTTTCGATTTCTAACTAATTTGCAAACATGCATCATTTTCACAACAGGACCAACAAGCATACATATTTTTGAAAATAGTAGTAGAGAACTCATGGCCTTCGGAGGGAAAGGGGGGGGGGGGAGTGTTTTCTTGTAAATATAGACCAAACCGATATTAGCCTGCCTCGCAAAGATGATGGTATGTTGAATGATTAAACAGAACGTCACTTAAAGAAAACATATTTGTTGTTTCAATGTTTTGCAACGGAAGCAAAAGAACAATAACAGAATGCGTACTTTTATTGAACGTACAATTCGGATCAGACCCCTTGGCGAGTTTACTATTCAATTATTATAGCTTTTTAGAATAACGTCAAAAATAGGAAGTTCTATTCGGGTCTATGTAAGTAGAAACACAGATCATTGTGCAAGTACTATGTGTGCCAGATTTCATACAGAAGACATGCTCAGCATTTTCGAGTACATACGTCTCTTTATATGTGTTTCGTTATAGATGTACAGATTTATACTATAGATATCTTCTTTCTTTCTTCCTTTTTTTTTTTTTTTAACAGAGTAGCCACATTAATTGTGTGAAATACTCTGCATCTGCATCTGATCACTTCCGCCTATGCTCCGTCTAAAGAAGATTATTTTTGACCTGCTCTATTACTTCCCTTTGCCAAACATAAAGGCTGTTGAATGAGTATAGTTAAGAGAAAAAAAAAATCACTTTTGCCCTCTTCGATTGAAACGTACGTCATGAAAAATTCCATAAACAAAATCTGGTGCGAGGAATATCTGTTTTTTTTTTTCTTATCAAAATAATTTCACCAAAATATTCGGTGGTCATAAATAACAAGAAAAAAAAGGTGATATTTTATTTTAATTTATTCAAAATCTCTTGTGTCTGGCAAAGGAAAGTAACAGGGCTGGTCAAAACTACTCATCATTAATTATATACATTAACCAAAATAAAAATGGACACATTAGAATTATACTTTATATTTTCTGTGATAGGAAGAAATTTTTCAGAGTAATTTAATCCTGTTTAGGTGATACTTTTGACATTTGTGTTTGAAGGCGGGTATGATATCACTATTCATTGAGCGGGAGTTGACACTGCAGTGATCAGACACGGATGCTGTGTCTTTATGCAGGCTTTGGATGGGTCAAATATATGTCTACTGTTTATTATGTCCATAGTTGTCGGGGCCTTCCATGACTGAGGAATGGCTGAATGATGAGCGCAATGCCTCACGGGTGATGGCCTATCAGAGATATCTCACAGATATTGCAGTGGAACTTGGCGCCGACAGAGTCCAGGCTGAGGCAGATGCTGGAGAGATCATTGATCTTCAGAGAGCTTTAACCCAGGTAACAACGTGTTTAAAGGATAATGTGTTACGTTCTGCTTTTCTTCATTGTCATCATACTTGGATATTGGCTTAAAAAAATATTCGTTCTCGGCCCATTTATTTGTTATGGCCATTCAAATAGCTCTCGGTCATTGAAGCTTTTCCAAGTGTTTGTTTATCATGTTTAGTCACCCACTCTATTAGCCATCTCTTCGCACATCCATCTCTTCATCCATCCAGTCATCCATCCATCCATCCATCCATCCATCTATCCATCCATCCATCCATCTATCCGTTTATCTGTCTATTCATTTGTTGGATTCACAGACTTTTATTGATGATAATGTGAATAACGAATTTGCCTAGCTTTTGTCATTCAATTGTACACCTATTCACCGACTGATGGTATTCGTTCATTTATCAAGATTTGGACAGATCCGCCCAGCGCCTATTTAATCACAGTGGAAAGGCTGGACCAAGAATATCCGGAGGTAAGAAATCAGACCATCAAAATAAAGAACTATTTATTCAAAACTCAGAACTTACAACTCTGATTTTATTGCTAACTCAGAACTGAAACTCAACATTAAAAAATAATTCAAACACGAACTTATAAAACGTAAGTGTTTATTCCAGCCTTATAACCCATGAAAATGTTATCTTTGAATTGAGAACTCGTGTCCTAGAATTCTAGCCTTGGATTTCAAAATTGACAGACTGAAACTTTTGAGCGCAAAATTCAGAATGTATAATTCAGGACTAAGAAATTAGAACTCAAAAATTGGTCTTAAAATTCAGAAAACATGCCTTAGAATTCTGTTTAGAATTCAGAATTCAAATAGTGGAATTCAGGACTCAGACTTTAGAACTTTAGACTACGAGCTTAAAGTTCAGAACTCAAGCCTTAGAATTCAGAATATAGATTTTAGAGTTCAGAATTAAGATCTCAGTTTTGATAATTCAGACTTTAAAACTCAGAAGTTTGAATTAACAATTCAGGTCTTTAAAAAAATCAGGAATTAGAGCTCAGAGCACAGAAAACTGACCATTTATCTAGAAACTGATAATTATTAAGACTGGATAATAAAATTCAAACCCAAAAAACCAGAATCAGAACATCAGAATTCCAAAGAATTTACGGGAAGAAAGACGTTTCGTAAAAAGCTCTCAGACTTAATGAACAACATGCAATTTGTGGAGCATGATGTGATGTCAAGTTTTTTCAATAACATTGTGGAAAGTTAAGACAGATAGGGGGTCCTGTAATCTGGATTGAGCTAAAAAAAATGCGATTTTGGGTTTTTGTCTTTTCTGCATATAAAAATCGTATCAAAAAGTGAATATCTCTAACGTGTTTGACTCATTGTCATTTGGCTCCTCCTGGTTGCTACATGCAGTCTAGATCATCACTATCTGATTATATTTATTCAATGAGTGCATAAACAATTGATTATGACCTCATCTAGAAAAATCATGAACTCCAGTGTCATGGATGGACATTAGATGACCACTATGATGCAACCCACCCCCCCAAAACTGCTGATCATGCAGATTATCCATAGCAGGTACTCTAGAATGGACCTCCACTTCCTATAAATAGAAAAACTTTCCTTTATTTCTGCTATTTCAGCGCTTTATTGTGGACTATATGCCACAGTAAAGGCCAAGAAACTCTTGGTTTGGACAGAAAAATATATGGCGACCACATATAGGCTCCCAAGAACCTGGAAGTGGCTCTATTGGAGCCCTTATAATGATGGGGGTGGGGGGGTGGGGGTTGGGGGGACACAATTTGAGAAAAAATATGCCCAGAAAGCCAGGAAGAGGCAACAAAAGACATAGAAGTCATGGAGAGAGGGCTAGTAAAAAAGGTTGTTTTGAGGCCAAAAACCGAACAAAAAACTCTCCATGTCGATTTTTCCGTGAAGGAAGACTTTAACCGTGTTTTTCTCTCGTGTTTTTGTCAGTATTTTGCTATCTACTTTTTTGTTTCTAAACCGATTCTAATCAAATTTGGCACACATCATGTTCACAACAAAACCAGAAAAAAAACACATATGTGCCTCCCATTCTGTTGGTAAGTTTTAGAGAAAAATAGGTTTTTAGTACGAAAAAATGGCGAAACTTGAAATTTCGCTACATGGCATTTTCACAAATTTCTAGAACATTTTGTATTTCATATAAAGCACTAAAAATATGTAAACTTTTAGATATTATGTCAAAAAAGACCTTCAGTAAGTTTCATCCAGTTTTGTTGAAATTTGGGGGACCAGATAGTTTTTGAAGCTACCCATTTTAGAGATGCCAAAATCCAAGATGGCGGCCTTGTCATGGCAACTATTTGAAAAAGTAGATTTTTTTTCACTTTGTTAACATTTCTCTTTAACAGTTCAGTGTGACTGATTGTCTAATTGATTGTTAATAACTGTGTCATTAATTATTTTCTTCAATTCAGTGTGGGAGATTGTCTTATTGATTATGTAATAATTGTGTTATCAATTCTCCTTATCATTTCAATGGGAGAGGTTGTCTGTAACTGTTTAAACTGTTAAAATCAGTGGTGTTCTCTGTTTTCCTCGGCTCTTCTTGCGCTCTATTTTCATACACAGTTTCTGTTTTTCTACGCCATTTTTCTGCATATAGGTCAGAAAAAAAGTTACCTTTAGACTCTTCTTTTCATTGTTTTGATTTATTAATACAACGGGGCTTCTTGCTTAAGAGACAGTATTCTGTTGTTAATTAGAAATTTTAATGTTACGCTGAAATTGCTAGAGCTGTTTCTGCTTGACAAAAATATTCTTTGTTGTAGAAAGGTCAGGATTGAACACTGTACGTGAATAGCTTCAGTGGCTGATGTCAAAGGAAATATATGCTGTGTATGGCCAATTCTAGTTGTTTTGTTGTGTTGTTTTAGCTCTTCGATGATAAACAGTGCAAAATCATGGCCAAAAACAGCTTTGACTGGAGAAAAGCTGTTTTCAAGGGAATAGATACCTACACAAATGAAAGACAGAGCAAGCATGAAACAAAAACTTCGAGATAACCACCCCGGAGGAGGTTGAAAGACGTAACATAACGAGTGAAACAAAAATGCTTTCAGCAATGAGGACCAGAATCAAATCTGTATATCATGCGATGGGTTCCATCATACGGCAGCCGCTTACACATGAGAGTACACAACCTTAATGAACAAAGTGCTCGACTTTCGACTTTCTCCATCACGATTCTCTGTTATACACACAGCATTTCTTTTACCAGCTGAGACAATACGGGACGTCGCTAGAAGTCAAGAGAGATGAAGAGAGAAAATGGAACAGACAGGCAGAGAGACAGATAGGTAAATGGGCAGTCAGCGATCAGGTAGTCGGTTAGACGAAGAGATAGGCAGACAGTTAGATAAATAGCCAGATATATAAATGGACAGTAACAGAATGACAGACAGACAAAGGGAGAAACAAAGAAGAAAGATACAAATAACCACCATTGTTTCATTTTCCATTTTTGTCCCTCGTAGCTGGGCCTTGAAGATGCTATGAGGGCGCTTTTTGCCACTGCCAACATTACCCTGGCTTTTAACGACCCTGTCAGTATCCGCAACCACCAGTTCTTCAGTAGACTCTCAGGCTTTCTCAGGAATTATAGTAACAGGTGAGTTTTTCTCTTTCATACCAGTAACGTTGGTAGTCTGATACAGAAAAATTGTCAATTGTCCATAGATTTGATAACAGATTAAAGGTCTATCTCCATGGAATGGAAAGCTAAGTACATTCAGCATGGTTGCCTTCATATTCCACGTATTTAAACTACGGTTAATGTCATATTTGGAACGGTCGATGGCATAGTCTATACGGGTACGAAAGCAAACAAGTAAAAGTCCGTGACGTGAGGAATATTTCCATGCAACAAGTACTCAATATTTCATTGCCTGACAGCAGAGCTTAAAAGCCATCGCAATTTTGAGGGTCGAGTTTTATTCGTCGGGTATGGCAATAAGAAAGTTTAGCACAGAGCATAGGATGTCTCACTTATGAAATGGAAAACTCTACTTTTGAATGTCTGGCGATTTTCAGTGGTTTTCTAAGAGAATCAACATGGAGGTTAAATTTAGTACTATGTCAGGCTCTCAATCAGTTTGATAAAGATAGAGGCATCGTATGTCATCACGTTGTGTAACACAGCATATCAGACAGATCGATGACTTTCTAGTACTTCATTTAGCATGAGAAAAAGCAAAACCTCATAAATCAGTCAAATAGAAGGAATCTTCTTGACTATTCGTTAACGATTCTGTTTATGCTCCCTTTAGACTCTTCTTATCAAATAAAACGGAAATAAAAAATCAGGAAAAGTGAATATATAGATTCATGGAGGGATTAATGGATAGATGGATAGATGGATGGATGGATGGATGGATGGATGGAAGGAAGGAAGGAAGGATGATCAATAGATGGACTGATGGATGGATGGATGGACGGACGTATGGATGGATTGATGGATAGATGGTGGATTGATGACTGAATGGATGGACGGTCGGACAGATGGACAGACGACCGACGCGGACGGACGGATGGATGGATGAATGGGTGAATGGAAAGGAAGTGGAAAAGTATTGGACAGACGTTATCGTCTCATTTTGATTTGCTGTTCAGGACGATCCAGAACCTATTTGGCATCACCTATGTTATTAACATGGTAGGTGATTTGACCAGAAATCTAAAAAATATTACTGTGGAAAAGGAAAAGGTAGGTGAAATTTGTCTGCTTTAGATTTATCAGTTCTACTTTTCTTCCTGCCCCATAAATCTCATGTCAGAGATGTATCGCTACCTCTTTGCTTCATCCACCATAATTGGAAGATCAGGATGATGATTCACAGCATAATTCAGTTTAAGCAATTTGAAAACCATCTCTGTACAATCCACGGCACAATTATGTTCTTGCAAATGTGAAAAACCATCTAAACGCAATTCACGGCACAATTAGGTGGTTTATTATTTTATTTGGAAAAAAATGGACTTCCTTTTTTGATGTCCAGCTTAAAATTACTGGAAATTGAAAAAAAAGCAACAACGATCAAGTGATCACGGTAGTTGCCCTGAAGAAGACGCAATCGGAGTCGAAAATTTGGCAATTTCCATCAGTTTCTTCAAATTTTAGTTTATGAGTTCTCCACATTAGTATTTGTTCCTTTTAATGTATTAAGTAAGTTATCGATTAGCAGCCCATGTATGGAATTTCAAGACAAAACCCGTATACTTCATCTTTTAGTGAACCAAACATTAAATTTTTTGTCAAACATTAAATCGGAAATCATTAGATTTGTGAGTGCCGATTGTTTATGAGAACCAAGTAGGTTAAAAAAATTGGCTAAGTGATTCAGTTTCTACCACATCGAGTTCTATATTTATTGTTATTTGATTCTTTCGATGTATGTTATCGGTAGGCAGGCGTCTTATAATTTAAGGCATTTTTTTAAAATCAATAACGATGATGATAATGATAACGAAGATCAAACTGGCTTGAAAATTTGATGGGTTTCATCAGTTCATTACCTTTCAACTTACTGAGTCTCCAACCTGAGTGATGTTTGTTACTTGCAAAGTATTAAGGTAGCTACCCGTTGATAGTCTATGTCTTAAAATTCAAGTAAATTATTAATAATGATGATGATAGTGATAACGATGGCTTATTGCACCCACAGGCATTGAACTCCTACAAAGGGGAGCTCCCACGATCGACGTACTGTGCCAATACTGTGGCTAAAGGCTATGCAATACCCCTGGTCAAGGAGCTCTTGAACTTTCTCAATTTCTCTGAGAGTGACCGGGATTATGTGAGTTCTTGTTTTGATCTGCTAATTTCTTTTTGTTTTCCTTGCCTTCTTCTTTTTTGTCTGTCTGTCTATTTGTCTGTATGTCTGTCTGTTCGTCTGTCTGCCTCTTTCTGTCTCCTTATGTCTCTCTCGGGTCTCGCCATGTATACATAGATATAAACAATATCTTGTTGTTCATATGGATGGACGGATGGACACATGTGTGCATAGATGGATGGATGGATGGATCAATCGTTCAGTGGGTAGGTGGATACGTGATGGGTAGGAGGATAGATGTATGGCTGTATGCTGTAGTAATGAGAGGTGTTAGCATATTTCGGTATAGTGCAATAAATCAGAACAAAAATAAATAAATAAAATAAAAAACAAACAAACAAACAAACAAAAATTCCTAAGAATACATTCTTGTTTTAGCAATCTACCTTTATTTGAAGAAACGATTGAGTCATGATAATTGTGAAGAAAACTGAATTTCGATTTAAGGACGGCGTTTAGACCGATGCTTTGTTGGTTACACAACAACCACAAAGCAAACAATGACAATAGATGGAGCAAACCATCATCATGCTCACAGAGTCGACATCACCATTCATCACAACATCAATAAATGCAGTAATCTCAAGAATAAGTGGGCTACGAACACCACCTAACAAACATCACCAACAACCACAACTGTAACGAAAAAAATGCAACTAAAAAAAAAGAAAAAAGAACTACAACAACAGCTACATTTTTTTAAAAAGTGATGGATAAGTAGCCTTTAAATCCTACGAAAGGAGGTTTATCTTGGTTGGTTTTCACAGTTTGAATTAAGAAATTGCATTAAGTTCTCCTTAAGGGGTCAGGGGGGGGGGGGGGTTTAAGGAGTCATGTTGGAAACCACGGAGGGGGGGAGATGATTTTAACCATTACCTTCGAATTGGGCATGGTCAAATTAGAGGAAAAAAATCGAAAAAAAATTCGAAATCACTCATGGTTGCCATGGCAACGGCCACCATCCAGGATTTTGCTACTCGATATTGCGTAACTTTACTTTCTATTGGCTCTGAACTTTTCCAAGCGATGTGCTTGTAATTTTGTGTACATATTTTACCATTCCATATCTAAATTTCGTCAGAACATATTTGTGAAAAAGTGCTTAGTTTTTTTTACAATTTTTTAAAAATTTGGTACGTGAAAAGGTCACAGATTTTTCGAAAATTTGACCCCAAAATCTCAAATTTCTCAAAAACTTAAAATGATATCAAAAATCCCTTCTGACAAAATTTGGATGTTGTGTTGTTCTACATTCATGCCAAATTTCATGGTAATTGCTCGATAAATAAAAAAGTAGATAGCATATTTGTGCTAAAAAAAAACGCATTTTGAGAAAAACGCATTTAAATTTTTTTTCGCCAGTAAAGAGCTTTTGATAGGACTTTCAACCCCAAAACATGTTTTTTTTCACCTACCAGACCTTTTCCCATGATTTCTATGTCTTCTTTTGCCTTCTTCTGTGGCCCTACTTCCATCTTTTCTCCATTTTCGCTTCCCTATTCCCATCAGCAAAAGGACTTCCGGTGAGTCATTGTAGGGTCCAGAGAGGGTTATATATGGCCGCCATGTCTTCCTCGGCCAAAACCAAGAGCGTTTTTACCCTTCCTGTGACAGATAATCCACTATTGCATTCTGAGAGCAGAGACATGGTATATTTAACCCTCATTAGGCCGTGGGAAGTCTATTTCAGAGGCCCATGTGCACATTTTCCTTGATATTTAGTGTGGTCAGTACCTTAGATAGTCAGTCAGTGTCCACCCCTGGCACTGGGACTCCCGATCAGGGTGAAGAAGATCATAATCAAGTCTTATATATGCAATTTGCCCTTAGCCGGTGAAATAATGATGATCTATCACTGAATAAAGAGTCCCAAATGAGCAAGAGCTTGGATGGCAGAGGGGCAGGTCGACCTTTGCTTGACCACCCTCCCCACACCTTAGAATGGACATATCAACTTTTTAAT
>JBCEWB010692930.1:5253-16031 GCA_039654565.1 Peronia peronii | reverse complement strand
TCTCTCAGATTCCTTCTATTCTCTACACATTGGTCTGTATTGCTTGTAATCTAGATCCCTTTCTTATACATCTGTTTTTGTATCACCTGTCTACAGGCTGGCCTAGATTGCTTGGTCATATCTGTCCAGATTGCCTCCCAATGCATTTTTTTTTTTGTTATGCTTGTCTGTACATCTGCATTGATTCCTTGCTTAAAGCATCTGTCTAGTTCTTTCTTGATAGATTTGTCTTGTAGATTGCTTGGCCATATATTTTTTTTTTTTTTGTTGATATCCAAATAGCATCACTTCTCATTTGTCAATAAATGCCTCTACATATCAGCCTAGATTGCCTTTCTATATATAATTATTATCAGAGTAGATTTCCCTTCTGATTTGTCTAGAATAATTGTCTAACCCATTTCGATTGCTTGTCTGTAATCAACCAGTGTTATCTTTCTATAGATCTGTCAGTGATTTGTAATGATTAACTGTTTGTTTATCTGTCCAGTTGGCTTCTCTGTTCAGTAAGAACATGCAGTTTAATGGGTTGTCCATATCTAGGAATTAGGTAGCCCATTGTTAAATTTGTCCTGGTGGTTTTCTCCATCGAGATAACCACCAACAAGCCTTACAAGGAAGTTGAAAGACGTAAAATAACCAAAGCTTTCTCCATTGGACTGTGTCTAGATCATTCCACCTGTACATCTAACCAAATTACAGATCTCTGCACATCTGTTCAGATTTCTTCCTACTCATGTTATGTTTTATTCTGCAGTTTTATAATCGTAAAAAAAAAGAAAGTGTGTGCCCCAGTGTGGTGATAAGAAATTTTGGGGTTGAAATTTGGAATTTGGAAATTTTGCCTGAACAGTGTTTTATCTGCCTACTCTTTATCAAGTTTTTTATTGCCCAGGGTTCTGTAATGTGCATGGCATTATATACACGAGACCTTATTAATAAGCTTCCAAAGTATATTAACCCTTATCCAAGAAGCTAGACGATGGGCTTCCTTATCCTAGAAGTCAGACGATCATTGGATCAGAGAAAAAAAGCAAGCAGGCTCTAAATTTTTCGCATCCCACAGTTTTGCTTTTGCTGAGGTGCAGATGCCTAGCCCATTGCCCACTAGGCTCCCCAATGTTTATACAGGTGTTACTTGTATACATCTTATACATTTGTTTATTTCGCTTCCTGAACTTGACACACCCATTTTACCTTATTGTGCATGAGCAGACAGATTAATTCTATGCCATACTGGTATCTATCTACATCAATTTTGTTATATTTCTCTTTCATAGATGGGTTGGTATTGTATCTCTTTTATGACTTGTACTGTGAGCATGATGAGCCTTATACAACCTTGTTAATATTAACCTGTCAGTGATTGTGATTTCAATACTTGTTTTGTACAGTAAACAATGCAATGAACAAACTCTGTTTTTTTGGGTTTTTTTTTCTTATTCAGATCATCTACATACGTCTTTGGTGCTGTCTGGCCCCAATCTGTCCCCTTTCGTGCCACTATTTCCAAGTAATTACATCAGACTGTTTGTATCTATGTTTTACTTACATAAACAACTATCTTTGAATTGATGCTTCATGAAAAGTTAGTGTTAAAAATTTGAATGTTTCTGTCTTTTGAATTGTTTGATTTTTAATGTCTCACTCAGCACCCTCATAATTGTATGACAACTATTCTCTGTGTAAATTTTTTTTGTTTTTTCTCTGTACTTGGCAGTGTTTCTTTACATAACGTTTCCCTAATTTATTATTTAACCACTTAACCCCATGAGCCCTGTTATGCGTGTTTCGGGATTCAACTGTGCATCAGCATGATTATGGCTGTACTTCACCTTCTGAGCCCTATCGGCTGGCAAATTAAATTTTTGCAGTGCCTAATGACCAGTACAACAGTGAGCAAGGCCACATTGCATTATGATATATTTAAGCCTTATATTTAGCAACCAATCACAACAACCAATTCCATTTACTGCCAAAGTAGTGTATCAAATATAGCCTTAATTCACTCAGAAGCTTAAGGCAAAAGAATCACGGAAGATTCAGTGACTCAGAATCACAGAGGGCTCAGTTTTCAGAGAATTATGCGCCCACTTGAAAATGCTTATTGTATCTAAATTGCCATCTGAAATACACCTATAATGTAGATATGAAACATTTGGGTGCTATTTTGGTTTAGTTTGGCCTGGTTTGCCAGGTAATTGTCACATCTATTGCCAGCTGTTTTAAGCATTCAGGCAGTCAGCCAGTGGAGGCTGATTTCAGAAGCTGCAGCCACACGGTTAACCGCTCTTGTTAGAATTTCTTTTTAAAAAGTGAACTGTTGTTATATTTACGAGATTAGTGATGGGTTACATACACATTATTGGTGGTGGAAAGATATTTTTTTTCTCTATGAAATAAAAAGGATAAATGGTTGCACAATTTTTACAATTCTGTTTTTTCTCATTGTTAACATGCTTGTGATTATGGTATAGTAAGTGATAAAACTAATGAAACAAAATTCTATGTTACTGACGTGTGAGCAGTATTGTTACATTACACTAGATATTGTCATCAGAAAAACTGTCAATGCTCAGACCAAGCAGATACTCTCCTAGTAGTGACAAAGTAGGGTTGTTGCTGAATCCTGTGTTCTGTATATGTATAACATCTCTTTATTTCTTTGTTAAATGCATAAGTTGTAACATCCTGTGAAAAAAATAATTCAGAAATCTTATTTTTTTTGTTTGTTTGTTTTTTTTTTGCTTGTGTGAGCAAAAAATCTGAACAAATAACTTGTATATGAAGCATATGTCTGTATATATATCTGTATATGAAACACACATTATCAGATATTTTATCCAGAGGCTGTACCTCTGTTACGTGGCTATTTTTTCAACTTATATACATTTTGAATATGAAATGAAAGAAAAAAATTTGTGATATATGCAAGGTAATTTTTTTTATTTTTTTTAGGATTAAAAAATCAAAAGATTGTTCTTTTAATAAATAACATGATGAAATCAGGCACTTATCAACCTGAGGCAACCGTGGAAATCTCAATATTTCAACATCCCTAAATTTCTAGCACCCATTTCTTTTCACCTAGCACTTCTGACTCAGCTTAGAAAATGTCTTTTGGAGTTGTGGATGAAGTAAGAATGAGAAAGAATATAGCAAAATGACTGTTCCCAAAGATTATTTCATAGTAACGCAATATTCATATAAGAGTTTTCGTAATAACAATTTTAGAGTGTATGTCACCACCACAGTGCAGTGACATGTAAAATGGTAACAACATATTATTTGTATAGGTGTAGCGCTATATTGAACCTTATTTGTTGGTACATAAGTCATTGTCATATAAATATTTTTTTTTTTTTTTACATAATAAGAGTGAAAGCATATTTTGTTGCTGCTGATTGGTTGACTTTAATTTTAATTGCATGTCCAAACTTTGTGGGCATTTGCTTTTCAGTAACACAGTAACATCATCCTGCATAGAAAAACTACTAAACTCTGTTTTCCAATCACATTGTTGGAAGTGGCAACCATGGGTTGAATGGCAAAGAGCTGACCTCTGAGCCATTTTTCTTTCATTTTCATTTACTTACTTTTTCATTTAACTATTTTACTTATTTTTGTGAGAAAAGGTAGCTGACTTCTTTCCACTGTGACAGACTGCAAACTTGTGCACTTATGCAAATATACACATGTATGTAATTATGGTTTATATATATGTATATCTCTTCTGTTATTTCTACTCATTTGTGTTATTTAAATATTTTTATATGTGAAACTCTCATATATGTGAGAAAGGCCTTATCATTTCTAATTAAACTGCCAGTTTGATTTGTGATAATAAGCACTTACATGTATTTGCAATAGGCACTCAATTTCTGATAAGGACTGTTGTGTGAAGCACTTCAAGTTTGTGATAGATTCTTTCATTTGCAACAGATACTTCAATTTCTGATAAGAAACTATCATTTGTAATGGGCACTTCAATTTTGAATAGCCTCTTTCATTTTGTATTAGCCACTTTAATTTCTGATTGAAACTATCATTTATGATAGGCACATCAATTTTGGATAGGAGCTGTTATTTGTGGTATACACATCAGTTTCTGATAGGAACTGCTCTTTGTGATAGGCAGATGGGCTCTGCCATTTTCAGTACGCCTTGGAAGTTTTGGTTGGCTCTGCCATTTCTGAAATGCACTTTCATTTTTCATAGGCATGTCATAGTCATTCGTGATGGGCACTGCAGTTTCCAGCAGGCACTGTCATTTGTGACAGCATCGACTTCTATGTGTTAGCAGCAATTTATGATAGGCATACAATATCTTTTGAGCATTGGCATTTGCTGTAGATGCTTTCATATCCAATAGGTGGTTAGCTGTTTGCAGCATCATTTCATGTAAGTATCATGGGCTGGGTGGTGACAAACTTTTCAGACAATTCAAAGTGGCAGCATCTGAATTTTCTGACAAGTGATAGGATCAGTGCATAAGGAAATAGTATCATACTCGGGTATGTCTAGTAGTATTCAAGTGAATCCCATGTCGATTTTCCACCAAATTGAGCGATTTACTGTCACGTAAAATCTTGATTCATACACTTCATGTGATGAAAAAAAAAAAGTTTGAGGTAGTTTGACCGCAGCCGAAGATATTGCAAAGAGAAAAGACAGGACGACTCTGCAGCTCTGAGTATAATCAGGAGAAAAAAAAAAGGGGTAAAAATGTACAGTTCAGCACATTATATATTCGTCACAACATCCTGATATACTTATAATCTGCCCCTCCTTCACACCAATGTTTTCTTATTGTGAGATGAATATTCCTTCAGTTTCATCAATACCAGACCACCGTTATCACATGTAATCACTGATTTCTCTGTTAGTCAAGTGACTTATGACTCATTCGGACTGGGCGACAGTTATTTAATATTGTGTAGCAACAGTAATGATGGTGCAGATGATTGATACTGCCCATATTATTTTCTCACTGGGATAATTATAGATGTCACTGTTGCATACAAGCAGCATCAGCATATTATTATTGTTATATTGTTTTTTTTTCAGTACTGTAACAGATATTCTTGTTGAAGCATAAACTGTATTTTATTTTTGTACACTGTTCAGCACTGTGATGCATTTTGATTTTCTTCGAATCTTGATGTTACAGAAAGCAAGTTGTGTCTATATGATTATGTATGTGTATTTTTTTTGTTTGTTTTGTTTATTTTTGGGCTTTTCACTGCACTGCCTTGTTGTATATATGTTGTGTGCTGTCCAGTTCATTGTGGAGTCAAACAAAACAATACAAAGAAAAATTAATAAATAAACAAAACTATAGAAAGAAAACTAGCAATAATTTCTAGATTATCTTTATATCTCCGACTATAGTCATCCAAAACTGAAATAGATTAACCTTTAAAGTACCAGACCTGCAATTGTCAGTCAGTTTGTACTATCCCAGAATGTGGAATACACGATTGTGAGCCAATTTTTACTATCTCAAAATACCAAAACTCAATGGCCTAGTGGTAAATATATAGCCTGGAAGTGTCTGGGGAGTAATGTAGTGAAAAAAGCTGGAACTGAAGGAATAGTCGGCATAAAGTGCCTGGCAGTTTAAGGGTGCTTCTCCTTAAGCACGACACAATGTTGCATCACCTGAAAATTATGGCACTCCAAAATCAGTCAGGTATGATTGGTATGAGACCATCTCCTTATGCACGACACAACGTCGTGCTGCGCATAAGGAGATGATCTCGTACAAATCTTACACGATGGATTTTGGAGCGCCGTTTTTTTTTGGGGTGACGCAACATTGCGTCGTGCACAAGGAGAAGCACCCAATGGCTTAAATGACAATGAATAGAAATGAAAAACATACGAAGTGATCAAGGTTTTGAGGAAATGGTGAGTTTTTGATAACATCTTTCTGTGTTTGCTCTTAAGAAGACTAAGACTTTGGACCTTTTTTTATTTGCATTTTCAGATTTCTTTTTATTTTCCAAGATAATGAAGGAGTAGGCAACACCCGATTTCACTAATTGTGTCCCATTTCATGTTTCAGTTTAGTTTAATCCATCGTTGCTCGCAGTTCAAATGTTTTGACAGTAAAAATAACCAGTTTCAACACTGACGTCTGTATTATTTGTAACTTTTAAATACCATTCATGTTGTCTGTTGTTCCTGTTTAAATGCTACCCATGAAGATTCAGTATGTTTCTGCACAAATAATAGCATGTATTATACAGTACCTCGTAAAGATGGGGCTCATTTTTAGCACAGACAACTAGAACATACTCATCTATTAAAGACAAAATGTAGCATGATAAAGTTCAGTGCAGAGCTTTGTACTTGTGTGAAAGGGTTAAAGATCATCTTTTTAAGATGGTCACCATCTCCAAGAGAACATTCCCCATACTGCCTACTCCCCCTTCTCCCTCCCCCCTCCCCCCATCTCTTTTTTCCTAATGACTATCTTGGTTTGAAGCCGATAGTCGCTTTTAGGTTGGAACTTTCTGTTTGAGTACTGTATTAAGCTGGGCAGGATTTGCCATTATCAGTTCCCAAAAATCTTCATTTGAATAACAGTTTATATAAAGATGGCCAGGAGTCCAAGATCTTTTGAAGTACAGCTCTAAAATAGCCCTGAGAAAAAGAAAAAGGATCCTAACCTTATGGGGTGGGGCATTGTTTTATTTATATAAGTGAAGAAGGTGATTATAATCCCAATATTATCTTTGTTATTTGATTGATTACAATGATGTGTTTTTTTGTACTGTCTGTAATGAAGTGTTAAAGTGACGTACAATAGATATGAAAAGTGAAAATAATGTGATCTCTTTATTAACGCCTGTTGCTTCCACTGGGAGATGTTACGTTATGTAGGCGTTGGCTTTGTGGCCCCTGCATATGGAGCAGTTCTATTTCCGTTCTAATAAACCAATGTACAAAAAATGTGAAGTGTGAAAGTAATGTGATTTTCCCAAAAGGTGCTTGTTATTTTCACTGAGAGACTTGCATTAGGAATGATCAGATTGTCACAGACTGAGCTAATGACAAATATTGTAATTGTGACAAGCAATATTGCCTGTCACTTGAATGACATTTTTATGCAAGGTAATAGTGATATTTGTTTGCTCTGTTACATTCAGCATCATTTGTTTTAACCCTTGAAGGACCGGCCATGTTGAGCACTATTATTCCCTCAGGACTGGTCATGTTTTGGAAAATTCCTTAGTTTTAAAGTCATGTCAGAAAAAAATTTATATAATATAAACGGCTCTACTTCCACTTCCTTAGATTCGAAACCAAGGTAAACAAAACATGGTCTGGCGAGGGAAATATACACGATCAGGACTCTGCATAGTGTGACCTGCGGTGGAAATTTATGTGAGTGGTCCTTTAAGGGTTAAATTAATTTTGTAGTTGTTTTCTTTTTATGTAATTTTCTTTTCCTTTCATTTTATTTTATTCATCATTATTGTTATTGTTGTTATTATTTTGCATTTGTTTGCTCCATTTGATTGAGATTTTATTTAGAGAGGAAAAAGATAAAAGGGCATAATATACTGTTGCTCATTTGGTTTATTTATTGTTTTCTCCAGATAATTATCGCTGACAGTGACTGTTTTGATTGGGCTTTTTTTTTTTTTTCAGAAAAAAATTGTAGAATTTTTTTGTTTGTTTTTTTTTTGTTTTTTGCTTTATTGATTGCAATTTTCCATAGTTGAATTTGAAATCACAAACCATTGTGGATGAAAGCACATAATATATAGATATACAATGTATGTAGATATATCGTACATGTTGTAGTGAAGCATGAAAGTAAGGCCATTTTGCAATGTTTTAATTTTTGCTCCTAATTTGTCCATGACCAATGAAATGTAAAGTGTATTCCCTTTTAATAGCATGATCTTAACTCTTCTGTTTTTTTCTTCTGTTTCTCTCTTTCTTTGTTTCTTTTATTCTCTTTCCTTCCTTTATTTCTCAATTTTTCTTTCTCCATTTCAATTTTAACAGTTTTTTGTCGTTGCTGTTAATTACAAATATCAGTCGTTATTATGTTGCTTTATAATTTATTTTTGTTTTCCGTTCTACTTTTCATTCAGATTATTTTGTTTTGACATTATCGTAAATAACCCAAACAAGAATGAAGCTCATGTTATCCATTCAGGCATGGCTTTCTTCGTTTATTTATAATTTGTTGTTTATTTGTTATGGTCGTTGTTATCTGGTAACAACAGTCACTGTGGTTGTTGTTGTTGTATTTGCTAATATACCACAGTGTTCTTTGTTGTTGTTGTAACCAGCATGTTGTGAACCTGCTTTGTTTGTATGTTTTTGTTTACTTACACATTTGCTGTTGTTGGTGGGAGATCATTGTGACCAGCTCTGTTACTTCCCTCTGCCAGACATGAGGGGTGTTGATCAAGCAGTGTAAAGAAGAAAAAAAATCAATTTACTTCTTGCCATTTGAACTATTGGCCATAAAAAAAAAATTAAAAATATAAAAAATTGGTAAAATTATAGTTATAAGGAAATATTTTTCTCATATCATGCGTTTGTAAAAATTTTTCAAGACCTGTATTTCAAGCGAAAAGTGGGTCGACCGAAACAAACTTGGCGTAAGAGTATCGACGCTGAAATGAAGGCCGCCGGAATGACATGGGCCTAGCTGGAGATGACCTGTCAGAACCGCGTGGGCTAGAGGGGTGTTAGGCCGTGGCCGCAGTACATTTGTGTCTGTATCTAACTCTTGCACTGCAGCCGCATTATAGTCATGTTACCAGCTTGCAAGACGTAAAATAGCGCAGGCGGGTATAACAGAAACGTCAGCTGACACGCCAGCTGGCGGGGGACGCAGTGGTTCTGTGATTCGGCGTCTGCTTCAGAGGGTGAAAACAACTCACGTCGGTGAAGTTGTGGGTTCTGCACGACTCGCGGGTCCTCTCATCGGGGGATGGAAGGAAGGACACGAAGATCGAAAGACCTGCATTTTTCAGTGACTCAACAGTCCCCTGGCTTCCTCTGGGTAGGGAAGCCCGACGTCTAACCTTCTCAGATAAGGGCGAGTATACGTTACGCACGTTAAAGAACCCTTGGCAGTTCAAAATCGATGAAAGAATAGGCTGCGTGCCACTGACCGGGCAAAATTTCCAAATTTCTACCCACAGAAATTCTCAGCAAAAACAGGTAACCTTTTAAAAGCCGGGATAATCGTACTTTCTTAGGATTGAAAGGCTTAAGAAAAACAAACACAAACGCCAGCTGAACATGTGGTCAGACTCAGATGCACTGCAGCCCGCGGCAATGAAATGAGTTTGGTCTGTTACTATAATTATGCGGTTGCAGTGCAAGAGTTAGACACAGACACAGATGCACTGTGGCCACGGCCTTAGTTGTGTCTTATGTTCCCCAGCAGGCATAAAAAGAAAAGGATATTTCAAGCAAAGAGAACAAAAGTGATTTTTCGCCCTTCACACGGATTGATCAACATCCTTTCTGTCTGGCAAAGGGAAGTAATATAACTGATAGTCTCCCATTTGTATAGTTATTGTTGATGTTATTGTTGTTGCTGTTGTTGTTGTTAAGGTCGTTGTTTTTATGTTGTTCTTCTAAATATAGATAAAGAGCCATTGTTTCAGCCAGCTAAGTTACTTCCCTTTGCCAAGTATAAGAGGTGTAAGACCACATTGACACAAGGAAAAAAAAAAGAACTTTAGTTCGTGTTATGTCAAATATATATGGCAAAATCTTATGTGATGATATTATCAGAACATGTTTTTGAAAAATGTTCACCATAATATGTATAAGGAATTTTCCGCATTTTTTTGGTTACGTATGTTTCAAATAAGAAAAAAAGTTATTTTGTTCCTTTTTTTTTTTCAGTTCTTGTGTTACGTTTCTTGTATTTGGCAAAGAAAAGTAATTTGGCTGGCGGTCAAAATGGCTCATTCTGGAAATGTTTTGTGATAAGCTGCATGTTAACACTAAAAATGTCAACAGACACCATGAGTCACAGCGAGTCCTATGTTGATTTTTTACCAGACTGAGTTGTTACTGAAAAAAAAAAATACTTACTTCAGACACTCACACATGGAAACAGTTTTGAGCTAGCTTGGCTGTAGCCAGAGATATTTACAAAGTGAGGAGACAGTAAAAGATCCCTCAGCATCGGTAAAATCAGGGGAAAATGGCAATATATGAACGGTTTAACATATAAATCTATATATTCACCTTATAACATCCTCATATAATGTGCCCAGAAAAGCAGTATTTTCTTATTCAGAGAGAAACACCTTTAAATTTCTGCAATATGAAAACATTGATATTCGACCACCTTCATCACATTCAACCTCCGATTTCTCTGTTCAAGTCCAGCGACTTACGGCTCATTCTGACTGGTCACGAGACATTACACGTTTTCTTCTTTTGTTTGTGGATCCATAATTCTGTCTGGAGTTATCATTGAGTCTGCTAAAGAATGGAGTCGTTGGCGGAATCTACACGCACAGAGAGGCTCATCTACATCGTAGATGTGTTTAAAAATAGCATTGTGAACAAAGTTAGTCACAAATCCGCTTGTCTCGTCAATGGAGATGCATCGAAAGTTGATCAAATCCATTCTCCTGTACTGTCTGTCTGACACTGTTGTTACACACAGACATTGCACAGGGGCGATTTGTACTAATGTCTTGACCACACTTAACACTTTCTGTTCTAACCTTTCGCTTTGCTAAGTCCAGTGATGCCTTTTTAACAAATGTCCAAAAAAA
>JBCEWB010692709.1:0-17243 GCA_039654565.1 Peronia peronii | reverse complement strand
GATCGAACATATTCAGGATTTAGTGGATGTTTCACATCTGAGATTATACTTTTTGCTTTTTTAAGACACATATCCCTGTATATATCGTCGATCCATGGTGGTTTGATGCTCATAGGTTTACTGCTTTTGTTAATTATTTTATTTAACTTTTTCTTATCTGTGTTTGTGATGCCTCCACCCCAAGAAGCGATTCAAAAGGATAAGCTACTTTGAATTGTTGACGAATAAAACATCTTTAGAATTTCAGAGTTCACTTCCAGAGATTTGAGTTTTCTTAAAAAGCAAAGTCTTCAATTTGCTTTTTCATACATATTTTCGACCTGAATGTGCCACTTTAGTTTGTAATCTAAGTTGATTCCGAGATATTTATATGTTGAAGTTTGTTCAACTTTCTCGTTTGCGATATATAGAGGATCGATGACATCTGTGCCTCTCCGAAAGTCAAAAATCATCTCCATTGTTTTACTGACGTTAATTAAAAGAAAATTCGATTTGCACCACTCTATGAACTTCTTGACTTCATCAAAATAGTTGGTTTCTTTATTTAATATCAATCCTTGGATTGTGGAATCATCAGCAAACTTTAACAATAGAGTATCATTTTGGTGGCATTGATAATCATTAGTATATAATGGTATATAATACAGCGGAGAGAACACAGCCCTGGGGTGCACCAGTGTTGGTAATTATGATATCTGATACTGCATTCTGAAGCTTTGCATACTGCTGCCGATTAGTTAAAAATTCTAAAACCCATAAAACACTCTGGTAGTCCACATTTAATGACATCAACTTATCAACCATGAGATGTGGCTGGATCGTGTTGAAGGCCGATGAAAAATCAACAAAGAGTATCCTGGCATAGGTTTTTGTTCTGTCAAGATGTTTCAAAATGTTGTTTAAAAATACAAGCATGGCATCTTCAACACTCCGTTCATCTTTATATGCAAATTGATAGGGATCTAACTCTCACTTGATTTGAGGTAAAATATAATTTTTAAGAAGTACACTTAAGATATGGCATTTGTGGAGTGGCTAATACTAATATGAGCCAACCACTCTTCTAATCAAATATCCGTGCAGTATGACAGAATCCATCTCAGGAGGTATTTGTTGTACGTTTAAAGAGGAATTTTTATCGTCAGCCCATTTACTTTCTTTTGCTAAGTATAAGCTTACATGAGGTATAAAACACTCAAAGAAAAATCACTTTTGCTTCTTTTTTTTCTTTTAAATATAAATCACAAAAATGTGTTTTAAAAAAATTGCTATGATAAGACGATAACATAGCATTCAGCATGACAATATCTTGAATTTTTCAGACTATTCCGCCAACCATGTTTCAGATAGTAATAGAGAGACCTGTATTCTCCTCTTCTTCATAATGTTTGTGGTCAGGCCGTTGATACTGGATGAGCTGACTATTAGATTTATCCTAGCAAACTGGATACGTGATAGAATCCATCCATCCCGCTTCAAGCCTTCTACGTAAATTCCCTATGATCGCGACAGACAACGAAGATTGTCTATGTACGCTCATGGTTTCCTCGGCAGCGTATACGGTGCTTGTATATCAGGCTCTCAAATTATTATCAGTCTAAGAACAGCATTCTTGGTCTATAGCCCGGCACCCATTTAAATCAGGGTCGAGTCAAACACTGTGTAGACATTTGTTGGCATACGATCCTAGGAACATTTTATTTACAGTTCAATGGCCGAACCACTCCGTCACTTAGCACCATATTGCCTTCCCTGGCTAAAATTTTGAATAAGAGAAGGAATAAGGAGAGGCTAAAGAAGAGAGAAAAACAGGACAAGCAACTAATATTGCTTGACTGTATGGCTGACTGAGTGACTGGCCGACTGACTAATTGACCCACTAACTGACTAACGGATAGAATGATAGATATATCTGATGATAGGCTGGCTGACAAATTACATCTCTAATAACCAATAAACGAACAACGACAAAGTTCGGTCCATTGACTAAATCACTCCCAGGCTAATTCATGTGATAAATTAGCATGTTTTATTATAGGGCATGACTTACCTATGGCACTTTACACTATTCAAAAGATGACTGTTTAGATTATATAATCTGACACTGCACACTACACACAAAATACCTTCTACTAGCCTACAGGCCGCCGTTGAAATTTGATAAGGGCTCGGGCAGATGTGTTAATATCATTAAAGGGCACGAGGCAGTCAACTTCGGTTATAATACTGTGCTTGTATAAGCCATTAGGCGGGGCTCATATTATTTAACCATAAGAGTCTCGGGATATTGCAGGGAAATACCAGTGGGCGCCTCTTTATGCACATCGGTCACTTGGGAGAGAAAGTAGGGCATGTTAGCGTGAATTGATTCTCTCAGTTCTAAATTATCAGGACACCATTTTATTACAGAGTCCAAATAACCAACTCTTGGTAAGTATTACTCTCATAAAAGGATTTAAGTCTCAATATAAAATACAGAGCTCGGGGCATAGCTTAAATGTTAACTTTTTGCAGACAGTGTGCCACGATTGGCATACAAGCAGGAAAAATGCGTTTCAACTTCGAAATCTTTATTGAATATGATGTCATTCTATTTAAAGATTTGGAGAGAAGAGATCATAAGTAATATCATTATTATTACCGTTGTTATCGTCATCATCATCATTATTTTATAGAAAAGTCTTATAATTTGAGATATATTGTCTTCGGCAACTAACTTAATATATCAAAAGAAACAAACAATAATTTATAGAACTCGATATTGTAATGACTGAATAAATTGATAGGGCTGGCTAATTTTTTAAAATCCTTTTAGTTCTTCATGTGGACAACAATCATCATCATTATTATTATGTCATATCAATGTCTTGACATAATAAAAATAAAGACAGAGACCGTCAACCGGTATTTAACTATAAACAAAAAAAATAACCCTGGAAAAGTAATATGTTAGAAACTGATTAAATTGACTGAACACCAAATTGTCAAGCCCGCTTGGCTCTTCATCAGGAATTATTACTTTCATTATTAGGAGTGATAGTAGTAATTGTAGTAATGATAGTAGAAGTAATCGTAGTAGTAGCTGTAGTAGCTGTAGTAGTAGCTCATGCAAACCTCAATGCCAAGTTCAGCGGGGGATTTCCTTCAGTCCTAAACCATTGTGCTGTTGCTTGCAGGTTCAGATAGATGTGGTTAAAGTTCTAGTTTAAATTTGGAACTGCTAGTGCCCCAGATTTGACTGTTTGCAATTTACCACAGAATACTGTCAAGGCTCTCTTGTGTCTCTGGTCCAGCTTCTCAACCCCAGCTTCCGACTTAGACTGTTTCATAATTGCTATCGCTCTGCTTAAATCGACGTCCTACACTAGATGAAAACCAAGCACTATTGACTAATTTCCATAAAACCTACAAATCCAAATCCAGATCAGATGAAAGTATCAACAAGTCCACAAGTCTGCCAAGTCCAGCGAGTTTGGCTTTTCTTCAGTTTTAAACTATTGCACTGTTATTTGGAAATGCAGATTGACTTGGATTTAGTTTAGATTTAGATCCACGTTCCATCTTTGAGAATTTGCAATTCACCGCTGAATATTATTCGAGCTTCGTTGTGTGTCAGGTCCTACTTCTCAACAACCCAGTTTTAAACTTCGACTGACTACATAAACTAGTGTCATAGGATCGTGATAACTATCTCTCTGTTGTAATTGCTACCCAAGAGTGGATCAGATCCAATAATGTTTGGTCAGGCTGCGTTCTCTTTACGCCTTTCTGCCTCCTGCGGGTGGTTAGTTGCGTGAAATCAGGAATTATTACTTTCATTATTAGGAGTGACAGTAGTAATTGTAGTAATGATAGTAGAAGTAATCGTCGGAGAGAAAACCCAAAATGATCCGTGCCAGCCCGCAAATACAGAGTTAAACAATGGTAATGCAGCTGTAACAATAACACACACAAAAGATTCATCATCAGCACCACCAACCAACACCGAATGCAAAAAACAATAACATCGACAGTTTCATCATTATCATTTTATCCTCAGTTAATGGGTGAAATATCTGGAAAAAAAAATCTAATATTCCTACTGTTATTTTTATTATTTTTATTATTGAGATTATCATCGTCATCATCATCATCATCATTATCATTTTATAGAAATGTCTTAAAATTTAAGATGAACCAGTCTGTAGAACTTGACACATGTATGGTAAAAATTGAATAAAATGATGGCAGCGTCTTGAGTCTTCATCAGGCAACCATGATTGTTGTTGTTGTTGTTATTATTATTATTATTATTATTACTATTATATCATTACATTTGTTTATTATAATTACATTATTTTGTAAACTTCTCAAGGAGACGCTTAAAAATTCTTGAAGAGTCAAACTTTAAGGACAAGGATGTCCATAATTTGTAAAAATGTGATATCTTATTGGCTGTCCTAGACACTTCCCACTTTAGCAAGCTATGGGGTATTACTGTCTCGTCCCTTTGACTTTTCCCTTTCAAGGGTATTATTAAACACATAATAAATCAAGTAATAAAGTGTTACTGTCTGGTCCATTTGACTCTTCACCTTGTTTAAGATATTGTTAGACATTAAATTTTAATAAATCAAAGTACGGAGTGTTAGTGTCTGTTCCCTGCTGACTCTGCACTTTTGCGTGGGTTTCGTAAAACGTTTTCTTTCTTCTTTTTTTTTTATATTCCATTGGTGATCTTAAAACAAAGCACAACCTCACATTGCACGTGACTTTTAGAGAAGGGGGGGGGGGGGATATGGGTCAAATTTCTGTAGAGCTTCGCATCCTGTGTTAACTAGAGGGAGCCTGGTGAAAAGGAGATGGGATTGCAATAACATTAAAGTTTGAGGTTCTGGATTACCGCGATTGATACCTGTGGCTGTATTTTCTATGTAACACTGCTCTATCTGTATGGTGCTTCTAGCTGTGGAGATCGTGCTCGTGGGGGAGAATTTTTCTGTTGACAGAAGAAGGTTGTGCGCGCGTGTGTGTGTGAGTGGATGGATGGATAGGGCAGGGAGTGTTTATTTCTGATATGTATGTAACCTTTCAGTCTTAAGAAAGCATGATTGTCTCGGCTGAAAATGTGTGCCCAGTTTGGTGAGAAGAATTTTGCCCGACCGAAGCTCACCGCTCACACTCCTCATCAGATTTTTAACTACCAAGAGGTCTTTTATGTGCGTAACGTATACGCAATATTCCGAATCATTTGACCTTTAGGCCTTTCCGAGTAGGCCAACCATTGGGTTTCCTTACCCAAGAGACCAAATAACGGTTGAGGCATTGGGAAAAAAAATGATGCATCCCCCGGTACAGTCGAGTCCGGCGATGTAAGATTTTCGCGGAAGAGCAAACGCCTAACCCTTCGGGCACGACGTCTCCTATTAATAATTCTGTAGGGACCCGTGCTCGCAGGGAAGGATTTCTCTGTTGACAGAGGAAAAAAAAAGGGGGGGGGGGGCAGATTGGTCCTTCAATAACCTCTGGGCCTTCATATTTGCACAAGAGACACTGTGGCGTTATCTCTAAGGATCGTGCTTTCAGAGGCGGATTTCTCGCTTAATAAGGAGAACTGCTGATCTTGGGGGGCCGAATTTTCAATATGCTGTCCCGGTGCTCGATCGATGTTACACGGATCGTGCGTGCAGGGGTGAATTTCTCTCTTAAGTAATAATATGTATTCGGATGAGGGCCACAATGACATCTTGACCTTTGTAAGAGATATGGATATTTGCAAAGGATATGGATATCAGTGGTAGAGATTGCACTCGCAGGGGCGGATTTCTTTGTTGATAAGGAGATGGTATAGCTATAAAAAAAAGATCATTCTGGGCTCCTGCAATACAATCTGCACTGAGAGGTGTCTATGTTATGTATTCTCTCTGTGTTGTAAAGATCGCCCTCGCAGGGGCGGATTTCACATTGTCCAAGTTTGAAGGTAGGGTTGTTGTTGTTTCATGTGCTGCTCTGGGCAAAATTTCCTGGTCATCTTAAAAGTGTCCAGTGGCGGATCATCTCAGAGACTTGCTTATTATTCTTTGTACATTAAACTCCAGAAGCTTTCTTTTTCTGATGTTTTTTTCAATAGGCCCAAGTCAAATGACATAATCCAAATGAAGTGGGCGTTTCCGGCACTTAAAAACTAATCAAAGACATTGGATCAATTTATTTGTTCTAGCAGTAGTGCGCTTATGAATTTGCGGTAGTTTTTTCTTAGATCTGCCCTTCTCTGATATCATTCGTGGTGTGTGTGTGTGTGTGTGTGTGTGTGTGTGTGTGTGTGTGTGTGTGTGTGTGTGTGTGTGCTTTTGTTGTGCATGTGTATGTGTGTGTTTAAGGGAAAGAATGAAAGAAAGATAAGAACAAGAAGAAAAGACAAACAAGGGAAAAGTAAGAAAGGAAAAGAAAGAAAGAATGAACAAAAAAGAAAGAAAGAACAAACGAAAGAATAAAGAAAGAAGGAAGGAAAGAAACAAAGAAAGAAAGAATGAAGAAAAATATAAATACCTATCGCAATGGTAGATCTGATATAGTAACCACCATGTAGATTGCGAGTTATTTAAAATTCAGTCCTTAGTTCTGACAGCGGTACAGACGTCGACAGTGTTTTATTATGATATACTCAGTGTGTAACAGATTGCCCTAACGGAGAGTTTCGCTGAGCGAAAACACGCCTGATGACACATATGTTATGGTCATAAATTCTTGGTACACTCGGGGCGTTACTGAACATACAATGGACCTTTAGAATGAGAGAAAAGGATATGGAGAGAGAAAGAGAGAGAAAGAGAAAGAGAGTCATAAAGAGAGAGAGAGAGAGAGAGTGAGAGCTCTTGCAATTGCAAATAAGCACACATAGACACACACACAACACACACACACACACACACACACACATATTCATATGCATACATTTTCATGTTCGCTCTCTTATGCAGTCACGGGCTGATATCAGAATCTGCCCAAATAATTTATGTACACAGACTAACGAAAGTAAAAACTTTTACGTTAATAAAACATGGCACTTCAGTACAAAGTGTTTTTGAAATTTGATAACATTTCAAGAAGGATGTTCCTTTAAAGAGATAGCTACACGTTTTTATTTTTCTTTTAAAATGAATGATAAACACATCTTTAAAAAAAAGTTTGAAGGTATAAAAACATAAAATTATGTTTGAGAGATTGTACAGAAAACAAAAAAAAAGGGGCACATAAAATGCATACACTGATATATACAAAAAATACACAGGCCAGTATTATACGCATAGGCCGACATTTTTACACACGCACACACACACACATATACATATGCATACACAAGCATCACAGACACACACAAACGAACAATACACACATCCATAACATAATATGATCTTCAAAATTTAACATTATACTAAAATTACGTATTCAAAATTATATATAAGAATCATCTGTTTGACTTCAGATACCCATATTTATCCAGTTTACTGACATAGTCAATGCTTTACAGAATTTATGCTTATAGATGTATTCTTGTACAAACGGTTATTATGTACACGCTGTATTAGGCGCAATACAACCGTGACAATGTTGAAACACCCTTAAACCCCAACACAAACAAAACATGATGTTCGTCTATTAACAAAATGGAGTCAAGTTCAGAAATTTATTTAGAGTGCCATGCATGCAAATTACATTTTATACACATGCACCATTCATATACGTTTTTCTTTCTTTATTTTTTGGCGGCTCCATGATGTTGATTAGCAATTCTTAGTTTTGAGGCCAAAGAAGCAGGAATAGAGAGAATGAAAAACCTGGTTGAGACCGCACAGAGATCAGAATAGAAGAAGAGTGTAACGGCCCAACGTGACTTATGACAGCGCTTGAAGGATTTCTAACTTAATACACTAAAAGAAAAGAACAACAACCTGTAAAAGTCTCGATTTTTTATTTTTTTATTTTTGCTTGTGGGAGTGAAGCTTTTTTTTTCTTCTTTGTTTTCCTTTTTTTTTATTTGGAATAGTTTACTCCATTATTCTACGTTGGTTCTGGGAGTATGTATAGAAGTTTTCCTTCCTAAGAAAAGAATTCAGTGTTGCCGTTAACGAACAAAGGCGATACGTCCAGTCACTATGCCAGTGATGATGTTTCAACGAAGACCTCAAGTATGTCATTGATGAACTCAGACCATTGGCTGGTCCACAGTGTCATGGCAGCAGCTTTTTCTGTTGCGTTCATGGCGCTATATCTGAAACGAAATGATCCATAAATACGCATAAAGTTTAACCGCATTTTATAATAGATGGAAATGGGTCCTCGACTATATAGACTGAAAATATTATTGTTGAGCTACATGTAGATTGATAACGAGTTGAGACACTAACAGGTAGCCACCTATACATTCCCAGTGTCTCCGTTGGATATGTCAGGGGATTTGTATCATAGACTGAAATTTGGATTTTGCTAAAAAATGTGATTTTGGGTTTTTGTTCTCTCATAAAAGCCCTGCCTTTTCTGAGTATAAAATGACATAAAACAGGGGATATATCAGTTCTAAGATGTTTGACCCATGGTCATTCACCGGTAGGTCTTGCCTATTATCAACCAGGATTTGGCTCCCTCTGGCCGCTACATGCAGTGATGGATCATCACTGTTTGATTATGTATCGGCAAAGAGTGTAGAAAACACTTGATTATGACCTCTTCTAGCAATATTTATGGCCCCAGTTTCAGGGATGGACATTGGATGACCACTCTAGGGCGAAAAAAACTGCTGATCAAGCAGATTATTAGTAAGCTTTCACAAGGCGTTCTAGACTGAATTTCCAAGTCCTATAAATAGTGAAATGGTCCTTTCTTTCTGCTGCTTGAGAGCTCAGCTGTGGACTGTATGCCATAGTAAAGGTCAAGACACTCTTGGTTTGGACAGAAAAAGATATCGGGGGCGCATATAAGCCCCAAGAACGGGGATGTGACTCTATGGGAGCCCTAATAATGTTTTTTTTGAGGGGGGAGAGAGGGCAGGGAGAATATTCGAGAAAAGATACGTCCAGAAAGCCAGAAAACGGCAACAAAGACAGAGAAGTCATGGGGAGAGGGCTGATATGTAAAAAAAGGCTATTCCGAGATTGAAAACTGGATAATAAACTCCCCATGTCAATTTTTCGCTGAAAAACAAAACTTTAAACGCATTTTTCCAGAAACCCAGTTTTTCGACAGTATTTTTCTATCTCTTTTTTTGTTTCTGAACCGTTTCTAAGCAAAAACATTATGTTTGCGCAGTCCATAGAATGTTCCTTTGCATAAGAAGAACTGGAAATAGCTTTTTTTTTTTTCAAAGATATTATGTAAGACAAATGTTCACCAAATTTCATCAAGTTCCATTGAATGTGGCAGATGAGACAGATTTTAAATTTAGTCATTTCAGAGACGTTAAAATCCAAGATGGCGGCTCTGTTATGGAACCGTTTGAAAAAGTCTATTTTTTTTCAGTTTTCCTCTAATATGAACGTGTCGAAATTGATGAAAAAGTTCAAATAGTCTATCTATAATAATAAAGAGTAATCACCTTCAGGACGCGCGTCCTCCCCTTCCCCCTTAAGAACAGTAGTAGTAATATTTTCCTTATGTGAAAAAATACTCGAAATAATAAGTTTATGTTCCAAAATTTTACAACTGTTTGCTTTTATTTTCAGTGACAGTGGATAGGGGTAACATGGAGCGTGGTTTTCTCAGCCAATATGGCTTGAATTACAAATCTGGGCTTCCAAATGTCAATCAAATCAAATATTTGAGTTTTACGTTTTGGACTCTGAAACTTGAGCTTTCATACAGGGCCCCCAGTAACTATGAGGTCATGATTTGCCGTTGGCGTAATCAAGTGGTCGATTTGGTCAAACTCACTTCCAGTTTGCAGTGTAACTTCCTCCCGAACAGCTCATTTGCAGTAACATTAAAATGATGGTATATCAATTCACTCGAAGTGTCGAGGGACAGACCTCGCCAAAGACTCATTTATACTTAAGTTTCAGTTCATTTCCAAATGAAATTAACTTACAAATAACATGCTCCGATAATAAAGTGATAAAACACCTACCTTCTATCATCTTTTGAGCCTAAATATCATTTTCTAAATAGGAGCAAACTTCACATGATAAAAATTTTGACATTCCAATAGCTTCTATTTATGGTTATGACAAAAACCGTCATTTCTTGAACAGAAATACCAATGTCATCATAGAAATCCATCCACCTGGTAATCTACTGGCACATTTAAGGTTAACGAAACAAGTTTCTTCCTATCGAATTATGACTGATTTTAATTAAGCCTCAATTCAATGTCACTGCACTCATGAAACTAAGGACTAGCAAAGAATACGGGAAAGAGAAAGAAGGCGTCCAACTAAGCCAAAAGACAACTGTGACCTGTACATTTAATTTAATTTTTGCCCAGGTGTTGGGATTGTTAGATCTAAGACCAAATGGCCTTGTCGAGGAGTTGTGGATTTTGATACATAACCTCGGTGAACTGCAAGCTCCGATCTCGATCATTTATTTAGGTGTTGCAAGAACCTGGATCGGTAGGGCTTCAGTTCCAGTTGTTTCATTAGGCGACCGAGGGACCGTCGTGAGATGCCCAGTTCAGCAGACGCTCGTCTGGTCGACTTCTGAGGGCTCTGTTCAAAAGCAAGTGCTATCAATTCCTCATTTTCTATAGCGGTCACAGTTCGAGAACGTCCGAATTTCTGGGCGGTTTTCACTGAACCCGTCCCATTGAATTTGTTTCTTATCTGGTAAATGGACTGCCGTGACGGTGGGTCAGTATGGAAGGTTTCTCGCGTACCCTTTCTGCATTTTCAAATTTCCAGTATTGCTTTAAGATCCACTTTCTCTCCTCGTCGGTCAGGTTGCCCGCCATAGCAAAGAAGTTTGGTTGAGAATGCACACGGTGATAACTTAATTGTTCAACGGCACATATTCACAATGACAACTACACAATGAATCGATGGCAATGAACAGCTGTTGGTGCTGGTCACACAGCGATAGCAATTCACCAGAGAGACAAAATGTCTTTTTCATTATAAATGAAATAAATGCTTCATGGCAACTGTCAACCTACTTTTACATCTCCCTGACACTAAATGAAAATAAATGTTTTAATGACAATTATAAACCTACTTTTGCGTCATCCTGTATATCGAGTACCAATAATAATTATATGTCGAGACGCTGAAATGTTATTGCTCTTTTATGTCTTAGTATTTATTGCTTTAAAAAAAAGGAAAGAAATATCTTGTTTCTTTTTCCATAAAGCAGGAAATTAAATGCCATGGTCAATATTTATGACGAAGTTTAATTATCATGCAGCAAAAGAAATTGACAAATCCCTCGTGAATCAAAACTGCAAGGTGGAATGTTGAGTTAGTCAGTCTCTCTTCTTCTCGTCTTCTTTTCTCCTCCTCCTGTTTCTTCTGACTGAAGGTAAACGCTAATGAACATTCATTTGAGGAGATGAGGAAAAACAGCGCAGCATAAGTTAGTTCATTTAAAAAAAAAATTATTAATTTATTTATTTTGTTTATTATTTTTTTTTATTTTGGCGAGAAAAGAGGATTTCATGTGTAGAAGACATAATTTTAATAGCAAATTTTGTAGGCCTGCTGAATTATCTGCTGGCCTTACAATTTTTTGTTTGTTTGTTTGTTTTTGTTATATTTTGGTTTGTTTCCTTTCGTAAATTAAAATTCTCTAAGGACATCCAAAGTAAAGCAGTCATTATTTTTAGGAGGAAACACTTTAATTTGAATTGATTGATGTCTGGATAGATCTAGCGCACTGCGTGTGGCCGCCTCTATTTTTCGTATACGTTAAAAAAGTTGAAGAAGTGACACAAAGCAATGAAATTCGCTGTCGAGATTAAAACTGATACTTTTAGAAGAACCAGAGTTACCAATATTGTAAATGCGTTAAAAAGCTGATACACGAGCTGTGCAAGCCGAGAAAATTTCTTAGATCATATTGAGGATAAATAAATCGCGATCACTACAATGGGGGAAATCCATATTGCTATGACCCGTGAAAATCCTTTTTTTTTTTTTTTTTAGAAAAAAATTGCCAAAAAAGACCACCAGAACTGCAGAAAATTGCCACCAAAATGCCAATAAATGCCATAAATTGCTGTAAAAATGCAATAAATAAACAATAAAAAAAATTGATTTTCAAAAATAATTGTGGGTAGTAGATGGACATATTTTTAGCATATTTATATAGACCTTTGTATAACAGACCGAAGGAACATCAACGCATACAGTTAATTAAAGTTCCATTCTGTATTAGCATTTCATGTATTGAAATTCGTATTTCTCTCCTTTTTTGACTCATAAAGGGGCAGTTTTTAGCTTTTATATCATGGATAGTACATTTAGCTCGATGCACAAAAAACCTTGAAAGATACATCACCGTGTACACAATGTATAAACCACCTGTACTCGTGTAGTCCGGAGACCCCAGTAGTCTCCAACAAATTTCTGCATCGTTTTACTGTGTACCATAACTTGCCATCTGATTAATTTGATTGACCAATCCAGGACCGAATCTGCCCGCCTGTACAATTCATAAAGACAATTGTAAATTGACGAAATAATAATAATAATAATAACAATAATAACAACAATAATAATCCGTAAGTTAGACGACTTGCGTCGGGAATGCCGACAATGTTATTCGCAAAGTCACATTCCACACAAAGCCGGTGTCAGAATAGTTAAAGCCCAGTCTTTTCACACCTCGCCTATGTCAAATAGAAAAGATAAGCACACGATGCCATGAGGTAAAGTATAGAGCAGCCCGTGGCCTTCAGTCCGTGGCACAGAGAGCATAAATGTATTTTGTGAATCAACTGAGTAGATGATGAGCGCAGATGTTCAAGTTTTACTGCTTATATGGATTTACTCACTGGATAGAATTGATGGCAAGTTGTTTGAGAAAGGTCAGGTCCGCATCATCAGCTGACATAGTCATAAATGCCATATAAATGTCATATGACAAGGGGGCTGACTCCCATACAACCCAGTCATCCGAACTGATCACGACAGGGAAGTTGTCGGCCATGAGAGCCGCCATGGGATGATTGCGTAAGTCTGTCACTAAGCGCAGAACCTGTGTTTGAGTCATGATAGACTGTCGTAAATAAAGAGTCATTCAATCTGAACCTTGACCTCTTATTTAGATTACATAATCAACTCTGCTCCTGGCCAATTATTAGGCAGTCTATTTAGGAGGTCAAATATGTTTCTATTAATTTACAATGGAGATTATTTTTGACCAGTTTTAATACCTTTCTTTCAGTCTCAAGCATTATGAAGAAGCATGGTATAGGAAAACGCATTCTTTTTAGTTTCTTTGTTTTAAACACATCCAAGGAATGAATAATATTCATGCTGTATGAAAACTGTAAGCTATTCGTCATAATTTTGTCAAAATTTTCCGTGCTCAACATTTCCAGCAAAATGAATAATACGATATGTTCCTTCTTCACCAGCAAAAGTCACTCTATAGTCGTTGAACCGCTAAAAGGGAAGTAACTAGGCTGGTGGAAACACTTCTCCATAAATTCTTAATAACAGTGTATCGGTAAAGCCTTGAAAACTAATAGGTGTATTACGTTGCTTGAAATCTGATATAAATGACGATGAAATAATGTCATTACATGTCCTTATTGACATTTAGAGTATTGCACTATAAAAAGTAAATAGGAACTTGTGAGACTTCTGGTCCGAAAATTGACCACCCTATTATTTTCTTTAGTAAATTTTGTGCTCCTAATTTTTTTTTTTTTTTTTACATTCCACCACTTGTTGATATATTTTGCATTTGACTAGAAAACACTTTTTCCTAACACAGAATATGCTATGACCTACAAATTATATCACACCTAATTTTTTTTTTCATTTTCATTACATGACAATAATTATGATTATCGGGTAGAATACTGGCATATTTCTGTAGCACAATAAATTAATTAGATTTTTTTTTTTTTTTTCATCTGCCTGATAATAATGGTTTTCTCAAAGAGGAACCAATAAAATATTCTACCATCGGTTTACACATGAAACGCCTTTCGCTGATTCCAGACATCTCATCACTAATCTGTGTTACTTTTAACATTACTGTCCAATATTTAAGTCCTATACTGTACAACCATTTTCATAACTATTTACACTCATGAACTTCAGAAAGGGGAAAATGATTTTCGCAGTAGCATGTCCCAAATAGAGACAATTTTTGAAACCCCACTGTATCTCTACTTACCTGTATACTTTCAATTTTCATATTCAATATAACGTACTTTGAAGATAAAACTTTCGACTGTCTGGGTGGATGGAGCTTTTGTCTATTAAATTAAACCTCTTCTTAATCTGGTTCAAGGCATCTTCCAGAGGCATGCTAGTCTCCCATTTTCTTTTTCGATGTAGCGTTTTCCGAAGACAAATTCAAATGTTCTAGGTCTACTCCCTGTTTTGGAAAGAATTTCTTCCTTCTTTTTATACCTGTCTTCCTCTGGTTCAAGGTGTCATCTCTCATGAGGATCGATTCTCCATTGTCTTTTTTTTTGAGAGATCATTTTCTGGAGAAAAATCTTCTCTTGTACGTTAGAGTCGAGTCTGATTTGGGCTGATTTTTTTCTCAGAAAAAAAAACAAACAAACACACAAACAAACAAACAAACAAGCAAACACTATTTGTTTTCAAGGAGCTGTTCTCTGATACACTGACCCTGTAGTACCTGATTACTGATAGGTTGAACTTCTATCGGGATGTTCCTTTCTTTCACCATCTCCATGAGCTTTGGGTGTTTGGGTAGTGCATAACCATGGCCGATCCGGGTAGTGTTGAGCAATAGGGCATCCAGAAGATTGTTGTCTTGATCCAGTTGCCATTCTTATAGAGATAATGAAGGACTGTGCCTTTGTATGAAGGACTACGTAACAGGAGTGACAGAATGTTGTATTTAGACATGTTTTTGTATGAATTGAACAAATATTATGATAGACAGATGAACTGATGAACAGACAAGCGGACATACAGTCATTAGACTGACAGAGGAAGGAAAATGGAGATGAGTAAATAAGTGGGTAGATAACCAGACATGTAAGTAAGTAGACTGAAAGATAGATAGCTCGGTAGATAAGAAGACAGGCCGATGAGTAGGCAGATGGGTAGCTCGGTAGATAGCTAGATAGGCAGGTAAGGAAATAAATAGGTATGTAGGTAAGTAGGTAGGTAAGTGAGTTAGCAGGTGTGCGTTAGGTAGACAATGCATACTAGATAGGTAATTAACGGGCAAGTAGGCAGGCAGACGGGCGTAGATAGATAAATAGTTAGGTATGTGGATAGGTATATAGGTAGTGGATAGTAGGTAGGTAGGTAGATAAGGAGATGGGCGGGTAGATAGGTAGGTAGAAAAGTGGGTATGAAGGCAGACTGATGGTAGGTAGATAGATAGATAGACAGGTTGGTAGGTATATAGGTAGGTAGGTGAGTGAATAGATAGGTAGGCAGGCAAGTAGGTAGATAGATAGCAGGTAGGTAGGAAAGTAGGCAGGTAGGCAGGTAGGTAGGTAGGTAGGTAGAAAAGTAGGCAGATAGGTAGGTAGGTAGGTAGGTAGGTAGGTAGGTAGGTAGGTAGGTAGGTAGGTAGGTAGGTAGGTAGGCAGGAAGGTAGGTAGGAGATGGGAGGCAGGTAGAAAGGCTGGGTACGTGCGTACATAATAAACTAAGTATTCATGACATACGAAAAAGAATAGCAGATTGTTGAGACGGGAGGTAGGGAATGGGGTACTAGATGACTTAGCAGATAAACCAAGAGATAGGTGGGCAGTAAATTAGCTAAATAGTTGGCTGGCTGTATATCACAAAAAATCTCGTCATATGTTCTTTTTCACATTTTTTCTGTAATGTCCAAGACTGAGGTAGTTTACACAGGACAGATAAAAGCTCGAAGTGACTCACCCATTTCTCCGGCATGGAAAAAATACGGCAGGTGACAAGGGGGGTCTTGCTGGGAGGGATACAACAGGGCATTAGCATAGTAAGATAGAGGATTATAAGCAGCCTCATTGCCCATCATATCGTAACCCATCATGTAGTTTGGATATTTCTGGTGTAGATACATGGCCGTCTTGACTTGCTCCAATATGACAGACGGGTCAGCATCTCTGCATAGGTCGGGATGAGAAAAACAGAAAGAGGGGAATGGAGTCGAGACAATAGAAATGTCAAAGAAAAAAATCTGGTTAAAGATTCCCACATAACATTCTGCATCTAAACAAGTTCCTAAATTACCCACTACACGATTATAATATATTGCCAATAAAGTTCACCATATCCCGGGAAATTGACTCATGATATCTTGGCCTTGCCTCGGCCGTAAGTTTAGCTCACTTCTTGGCTTGACCCTGTTACCGTGAGTCGGAAATGTATGACTAAAACTCTTCGTTGTAAGTACATTCTCATAGCTTATTGAACCTAGATGCTCTCCAAATAATAATAATAATAATGATAATAATAATAATAATAATGAATAGTGTTAATGATTTAAAGATAAAGGAATATGCCTGACGCACTTCCACATAGGGTTTTTCCCGAAAAGGGGATCACATTTTTCTTGTCCTTTGAAACACTGATCACAAACATTGTTGATGAAATTGTTACGATAAGAAGAGGTCATTTTCTTTACACAATGCATGTTTCAGATCTTTTAATTTTGTGCATTTCAAGCAAATAGCGCAAAACTGAGTTTCCCCTCTTTTCTTCTTTTTTTTTTGCTTTATTCAAAACCCATGTGTCTGGCAAAGGGGAAGGAATAGGTTGGTCAAAAACAGTTTCTGTCGTCATACCGACGGCCACTCATGATGAGTTTGGCTCCGCTGAAATCTGGATGTTCTCGGACAAACTGCTCGGTGATATCTTTGGTCATCTGGACAGTAAACTCAGCGTCATGCACGGTGCCATTCAGCTCAAACAGCTGGGGTTATGTTATGGAAATTTGCCTTATTGTTATTCACAGAATACACAACAACAAGAGAAATGCAATCCATAGAGAGAGGGAAGACAGACAGACACTCCATCAGACAGACAGAAAGATAGACAGACAGACAGATAAACCGACAGATAGATAGATAGATAGATAGATAGATAGATAGATAGATAGATAGATAGATAGATAGATAGATAGATAGA
>JBCEWB010692598.1:0-10085 GCA_039654565.1 Peronia peronii | reverse complement strand
GAGACCGGGCCTGAGGAGCGGCTCGAGGCCAGAAATTCAAGCTCTGCTAAATATTTTGCCATCGAGTCAGGCGGCGAGGGGAGTGGTGGGGCAAAAAAATGGTATCTTGTTTAAAGATTTTTGCTTTTTTTTACTTCAAACTCGTAATCGGCCATGGATTTGATACAAAACACCATGCCGGTGCAATGTTTAATTAAAATTCTGTAAATCAGGGAGAAAATATTGTCCCGTCATCCACTTAGTGGAGAGTGGCAGACACGGCGTCGGGTCTTATAGCTCGTGCCTGTGTTACAGTAGTGTATTGTATCGTGGTTCATTTTTAGTGCAGAGTCGGTTGATGCAACACTTTAGAAATTTGTCTGTGTTCTTGCAAAAACAGATTTGTTCCGACCAAGTGAACGGTTGGAAATTCCCGTCTAATTTTAGTAAAGGGATACAAATATTCCAAACTGTTCACTACCACTGACATAGAAAAACATAAAAAATGAACGGGGCCGGTGACAATTGTTCTATTTCTAGCAAGGGAATGCAAACACTCCGTGGGGGATTTCCAGGTTTTTGCTTAGTCGAATATGAACTATGGCTTCGTGATCAAAAGAATGGACATTAGAGTTCAATGAATATTTTTGCTTTGATTGTGGCGTATAATTTAGATCACCTTTTTTTAAAGCAACAATCGAGGTTACCACTTTTTGTTGTTTATAAATTCCTACATAAATTCTATTACGGTATTAAAAATTGAAGTGAAATAACTGGTCTTATTTATGTTTCATATTTCTGTGTCATGTTTATGATGTTTAATTGGAGAGGAGGGAAATGTATTCAATATAGAATAGTTTATTACGAGCTTTTGCAACAATAATGGATTGCAAGATTTACGCTATATGGGAACAGATAACTAAGTTGAATCTCAGGATGGACGAAGACAAGTTACTTAATTTACCTAAAAGCGTGGTCGGGATGCAAGGCGATGTCAGTGTTGCACTCCACTGCTGACGGGTACTAAGGTCAGTGGAATTTATTATATAATAGATGCAGGTCTGTTTATCGTTATCATAATACGTTATTAGCTTGTTATATCTAACATGCTATTGTCTACCGAATAGAGACCTAGACGATCAGGTGCACTATCGATTTTACAGTATTCTGCATGTTTAATGACCGAATCTTGTGTCGACACATAACGAATCTTGTGTCGACATATAATCGGAGAGTTCTCGATTTGAATCCTAGTGTTGCACTACACACCTTCAAATTTTGACCCGGTGGAACGCCAAATTGTTTCCAAAATTCTTATCTAAGAGATGATATATATAACCTACATACCTTAAATCAGTCTTGGGCAAAACAATTATTGTAAATTGCCTTGCTTGTCTCAGGACTGATTTCACACATAGCTTGAGGTGATATGCATGTTCAAGTTTTCATACCTCCTTGTGGCAAGGAACCTCAAAGTGGCTGTCAACCGTTCATGAAGGGAAATAGCCGCTCTCAGTACTCTCATCACAGTGTCCTGCTCTTCAGTAAAAGGAGTTAAAAGATTCAGCAGTCCCATATAGGTTTCTTCATCATACGTAGGTAGTTGTGAAAGACACTTGGATACAGTCGCAGCTCATTGGGAAAATTGGTGTGGGTGAAGATATCTCATTCAAGAAGCCATTGTTTAGACCAGAAAGTCCTGTTTCTAATTCTACTTTTTTTTCTTTATTTGAGAATAAACAGTTAGTCCACAAATAGCATTTTGTTCGTCCGTCGCCATTGCGCTCATGAAAGAGCCTCCTTTACATAGCGATGAATTTATGATTAACGATACAAACAGGCCGGCATTTGGCGCGAAAAGTATTCTCAGGTATAGTTGGCTCGAGGCCAGGCTCGAGACCGGACTGGTGCGCATGTGGGCCGCTTTATGGTCTGGAGGGGTTGAATTTTACCGGACTGAAAAATGTATTTTATGGAAGGAAAAAAGGTCACACACCTTTACGTCTGAATAGGAAAGCAGCCATCCAGGCTTTCTCTGTTGTCCTGGAATACAGTGTCTACCTTGCGGGCATCTGAAATTGATTTTACCAGGTTTGTAATGTCCTCTTTGGACCTGCTGAATCCTCTTTTGGATATTTCTAAAATCCAGTAAACTATCTGAAAAGTAACAGATTAAATAAAATTATACATCATTGATTTATGGTCACATAAAAAAAAAGGTAAAACAGTGAAAGCTGGCTTTCATTGATGCATATTTATGTGTATTTGTGCACCTATGTATAAATAAGTATCTACATTCCGAAAGAATTGCATGTTTGTTGCATGTAAGAACTAATCATACGCATTTCTGAAATTCATTTCTGCTACCTGTGGTACGTTTATCAAGCTGAGGCAATGTTACTTGACTCTATGCTGTTATATATGTTGTTACGATTATGTTACGCTGTATTTGTACTTTCTTTTTTACTTCTTCAAATTTGATCCTAGTGAAGCCTCGTGAAACATTTTTCAAAAGTGAATTAAAACTAGAAGTGCGTTTATATAGCTGACGTATTTACTGTCGTAGGTTAATTCATGGGCTTAGCACATTTTTGGCAGTGACTATAAATATTCATATTAGTGTGAATGGGCTCATCAGCACTACCTTTTTTTTCTTCCTCCATGGAGAGGACGTTTTTTTTTTTGGGGGGGGGGGGGGGGGGTTGGGGGTCTTCTCCCCCACCCCCTCGCAATCGTCTCCCCCGCACCTTGTCGCCAAAGGCCATTCCACGGTAACAGATGGGACGTTCAGACAACACTTTGTGATAAAAAATGAGGCGCAAAATTACTCAAATTCAATTTTATTCGCCTTTTACCACCAAAATCAATAGGGAAATGGCAATTTAACACACAGAATCATGCATTTCAATCCAAAGATAAATTGTATCTTATGTAATCGTATCCTCCAGGGTTGGTAACTGATGGGACCGAAAAAGTACCTTTTTTTTACATGGGTTGGCAAAATGAACAAAATTCTGAAGTGTTACCGAAAATAGAAAAACATATTTTTGTACATTCCGACAATGCACCTCAGCATGTGGGTAAAGCAATTTCATCCCAAAACAATTTTTTTGCCCACTAGGGCTATCTCTTTGAGTAATTGATGGGACACAAAATTAGTAACTGATGGCACAAAATGGTAACCCAATATTTAAAGTAGGAAAAGAACTCTTACTTCCAACGGTACAGCTTTATTCCAATGGGCTGTCATTACTATTTCATTTTGTTGTTTCCTGAAACTGTGTTAGAAGAGCTCAAAGAGCTCCTCAGCTGTTTCATTTGGAGGAGTTGGACTTAAGCAATGAATGTGAGACAGTGTCTGAACTTGTTTGACCATCTGTTTCTCTAGCTCACAGTCACATGTTGGTGTTTCAAACTTTCCATTGTTGGATTGCTTGTTCCACAGAATATAGAAGCTTGGCTGATCTGATGATAGTGAAATGATATTTCTAACACAATAATTGACATCCTGGCATCTTTCATAGATTCCAAGTGGATATGTTGCTGTTCTCTCCTGACATATATTTTCAGAAGGTCACCTGGCTTTGGGATTTGACATTGTACCTCATCAACCCATCAAGAAGCAGATAGTTTTCATGATATAATATGCAGCAGCAGCGTTTTGATCTCTTTCAGACACCGGCAGTGCATGGGCTGGGGTCGCCATTCTGCAGATTTGTTTTTGCCAATCTTGACTTCTGGTCGCTCTTTCTTGAACGTTTGAAAGGAATCCATGATGTTCATCATCATAACTTTTTTCATTATTTCACAATCATGAAGTCTTTTTTCTTAGAGCATTGATATGACACCCCATCACTCTCATTAGACTATTTCCCCGTTTCCTTCCGTCCTGAACAAATTTCGACATGATGTCTTGGATTTATCTATCAAAATACCGTTTTGGATGGCTACTGTTTGACACCAGTTTTGTGCCTTGGACTTTTGAGGATGAGACTTAGTGACTTTTCTTACAGCCTTTTCCTCAGACTTTGCACTGGGGAAGACTTTCTCTGTTTGGAATTTTGTGCTAGATGCTTTGGCTTTCGTGGCCTTTTGGTTATCTAATTGTATTGCTCGGCCATGTATTTTTCCTTGTTCACGTTGGCTCTGGATATTTTAGTTTGCGCGAAGTTCTTTGTCCTAGTCTCAGCTTTCTTTTGCTTGACATCCATGCTCTATACTCCCTCATTTTAGTCCTAGTTAACTGAAGTGCTTTGATTTCATCTTCAGTAGTCTGTGGAGGACAATAATTTGGCATTCTGTTTACATGTCTGCCACCAATGTCCAAATCTAGAAATAGAAACAAAAGCATCCATGTACTTGTTAAGGGCCACTTGATAACCCTAAATGACTTGTTTTCATTGCTGGAGCTTGTGTTACCAATAATATCTTCTTAATGGTTCTTGACAAATGCAATTGACTATAATTTATAACAGTTAGCTTGGATTTAGAAACAAACTTTTGTGTCCCATCAGTTACTGTTTCATCAGTTATCACTTTTTTCACAGAAACCTGAAAATTAAAGTGTTAATCGTTGAAACCATGCCAACGAGATCAATACAGAAACACAAAATATGAAGCTTCATGAAGATGAAATCATTAGTAAGAAAGCTATAAAAAGTTACTGTTGGGACAGATAGATTATATTTTTCAATTATCCTCAGAACATCTGAAGATGAGCATTTAAGACATTTTATTCAGTTTGATATCATGCTTGGACATCTTAAGTGTAATTTCACAAATCAAAATGACAGCGTTTTGTAAACATCATGTATCAGCTACTGCTCAGTGTCGCCAAACAAATGCTGTTTTTCAAGATAGCAGTCATGTCACATTACCACGTAATGGAGATAGTTCGACCAAAAACAATGGTTTCACTATTATGCTCAGTGGTGCAACAGCTTGCTTTATTGCAAGTTGCATTTGAAAAATCGATCCTCAGGTAACGTTTTATGCGGAATCACCCACAAGGTATGCCAAATGCCCTACTAGCACCTAGGATAGTCATATGGCCAGACTGAGTTAGTTCAGTCGCCCTGTTCAGCGTTTCCTGTGTGTATTTTTTTTCTTAATTCATTTTGCAAGCTGAAATAGACACGTACAAAAAAAAAAAAAAAGATAGGTAAACAAAATGATAAAGTTAATATCCTATACATACCCTGACACTTAAAAAAAAACAGCAACAAAGGCATGCACTTAAAGTGATAACATGTCTAGCCCACACACTGATACTTTAAGAAAGAGAAATGACGGGTAAACAAAATGATAAAACATATTTCATATACCATATTATTATATTTCATATACTGACACTTTGACAGAAAGGAAAAAAAGAAAAAGGTAGAACATTGCAAAACGTTTAAATAAAAGCACATGAACTCAACTCTCACATATATTTAGTCTATGGGTTAATGAAAAAAAAAAAACAATATTGATGAAAATGGTCCTGTTAAGTGTTACCAGGTTGTATTTCTGGTTGACATTTTGCAAGGTTTAAAAAAAAAAGTAAATAATGTGATGAAATAAATATCCCCTGCGTTGACACTTTAAGGATAAAAAAGCAGAGTAAAAACTGCAAAATCTTTAAATTAAAACATCTATTCTCACACATATTCCATTATTGTCAAACATTTTCTTCAAAAATGTTGCTGAATTCATTCTAAGATAAACTGCCAAGAGCCAGATATGGCTATTCAGGTCCACACTTCAGGTGGGGTGACGCGTGACTCGACAATATTTTGTTTTTGCGGGTATGTGCGTCGCCCACTTCATTCTGGCAAATGGGATAGGAAATGGTTAAACACACCTTTTCACAACTTCCTCTTCCTCTTCCAACCAATCAAACATTAAAATGGGGGCGATAGCACACAGAACAGTCTATCACTCATCTTAACTTTACTGTGACATGGTGTAAGTAGTTGTCTTACCTGAGGCAGATATGATTGAGCTCTGTTGGTACTCACGGAATCCCAAGTCGAAAGAACGTAACAGACGAAAGAACGCATCGGCGACGCAAAACCGTTAAAATCGGCCGATATTGGTTCAAATTGGTGCAATTTGACATAGCGTGCAGACCCTCCAGTCCTCTAGATCTAGATCTAGAATCTAGATCTTAATTTTTGCATAGCACTTCTAGATCTAGGCTGTATAGACTAGATCTAAGACTGGAGGGTCAATCTCTGATCGTGAAGTTTTGTTGAAGACTCGTGGAACAGAACTTTCTTTTTTTTTAGTTTGTAGCGTGGCCTCTCTGTGGCCTCTGGTGGTTCCATTCAGATTAGATCTAGGTCTAATATCAAGTAAGAAAGGAGAGGCGCATAATTTGTATAGTCAATGAGTATACTTGTAAATCTCAATTAGGTCGCTTCTTATTGTCCTGTAGATCTAAATCTATGTCATGCTGGGGATACCAGTAATTTTTAGTTTTACCTCAGTTCAAATTGTGTAGCCGAGGGATAGGTCTACACTTTGTAGCCCTGTGCAGTACATTTTCTAGATCAAGATTTGGATCTACTAGATCTAGATATAGGATCTAGATCTAGATCCAGTTTGTGTGACTGTATCCAAGATCAAGATAGCTGAGGGCATAAGAAAACACATTCCTTGTCATCAGTGGTGATAAGTTGAGGCTGCCTTATTGTGATGCCATTCATTTTTTAAAAAATTCCTTTACGCCAGTTGAGTGGCAATATCTCTTGCATGTAGATCTGTACTGTGTATCACGACGTTGATTGGAATATCAGTCCGAAAACTTTATCTTCTTACATCTAGATCTAGATCTACCTCCTGCATTTCCTTGTTTAAAAAATCCTCATTAATTTTTCAAATGTCCTGTACCCTTAGTTGGATTTTTGATCCAGAATCTCCGTTCAACGAGTTGTATTTTGTATAAATCTAGATCTAGATTTATGTCTACTTTAACCAGTTTTATTGACGTGCAAATTACCCACCGTGTTAGACACAACCATAATCGTGCTGATGTGCCGTTAAATCCCAACATAAACAACTGTCACGAACTTTTTTCTTTTTGGATGTTGAATGGATGTTAGTCGTGACGTTGTAAGTGGTGATCAGGCGGTGAATACGAGACCACACACAGTTGAGGAGAAATGAAAACAGGAGTCCTCACGTCGAAATGATGCAGAATTTATTGCAGAAGCTTGGTAACAATACAAACTTCAGGGCAGCTGTCTAACTCCGATGCACACAGCTTTCACTGCATTCTACTTCTTGCTCCCTTCCTGTCCGGCTGAGCCTTATATAGACATCAGCTAATATCAAGCTCTCTCGAAGCTTCATGTCTCTCAATCCCGAATCATACCGAATGTACTAGTAAATACCACTATTGTCGGAACGCCCACATAGAACCGTGGGTAGTGCGCACACACATGACGTAATACACACACACGAGAACTGACTACGAAATATCTCATACAAAATGCTTAGAGAGTATCTCAGCTACGCTGCGCTCACAACACACATTGCATGGGCCCAGTGTATACAATGGCGACCCGCCAAACATCGCTCACAGCACACACTCGCGTGTACCCAACGTACCCAATCATGATTCGTTACAACAACAAACAAGGTCCAGAATCAAGATCTAGATCTAGTTCTACCTGTCTTTACTGAAAATGAAAAATGCCCTTTTAACGCCAGTCACAGATCTAGTCTAGATCTATCAGCGCCATTTTCACCCTGTATTAGAGAGTATAGGCCGCGAACAATAGACTTCCACTTTCTCCTGTCCATCCTGGGCACTTCTCACTGCATCTTTTCATTGTAGCCCTCCTCTCTTCAAATCATCCTCCATGAGAACTCCAGGTTGCTCGTGGCCTATCCCTATTTCTCTGTCCCTGTGGGTTCCATTAAAGTGCATGCCTTGTACTGCTGATGGCCTCCTAAGAGTGTGTCCTATCCACCTCCATCTTCGTTGACCTATCTCTATGTCTGTTGTTTTTTGTCCTGTCCCTTCCCAGAGAACTACATTTTGAATGGTGTCAGGGCACCTGATGTGCAGAATCTTCCTCAAGCAGCCATTTGTAATTTGTTGGTCCAAGCCTGAGTTAAACTCCCAAGTTTCACTTCCATACAATAAGACTGCCTTAACATTCGAGTTAAGTAACTTAACTTTTGTTCTTGTAGAGATGGCAAGATCCTTCCAGATGTTATAGAGGTTGGTACATGCTGTCCCAGAAAACCCAGCCAACGAACATGTCTTCGAACCCAGCTTCGCTGACAAGTTCGAGAGATCTGATGTCGCTTCCACCTTTGGCATCCGCTTTCAGTCTTTGCTAGCGGAGGCTGGGATCGGACGGGGTGAGGTGAGATTTTAACCCATTTGTAAGCGTCCCGCCGAGCGGATCCAAAGACCACGAGTAATCTTTGACCTAGCTGTGTGGAAAACTTGAAACCGTTGGTATCCGTCCATCCCTGGAGGGTGCCCAAGGTTGCCTGAAGTTGTCTCTCAAGTGGGCATCCTCTAGGCCCTGTAGCAGATGAGGAAGTCATCTATGTACAGGAAAAAATTGGTTCCCTGAGCCAGCCGATTTGCGATGGAGTTGATTTTGATGTTGAACAACGTGGGCGAGAGGACGCTCCCCTGCAGAGCTCCCTCTTCCTGTTCAAAGGAATCAGAAAGAGTTGAATTGAGGCGAACTCTGAAGTGCCGTTCTGTAATGTCTTCCGATCTCCTAGTGGAGGTTATCTCGATGAAGTGCCGCCCGTTCAGGAAGTTCTGAATGAAAGTGGGAAGATTACCACGGAAGCCCAGCCGGTGCACATCCCTTAAAATACCAGATTTCCACGTGGTGTTGAAGGCCTTCTCCAAATCGAAGAAGATCGCCACCACGTGTTGCCGCTGTACAAAGGCTTCTCGGACGAAAGTTTCCAGGCGGACGAGATGGTCCGTCGTGGAGCGCTTTGCTCGGAAGCCGCACTGAAAGGCTGAAAGACACTCTTTGTCCTCTAAGACCCAGTTCAAACGATTGGTCACCAACCGCTCCATCAGCTTACACAGACAACTGGTAAGGGCGATGGGGCGAAAGTTGGAGGGATTCGTGTGGTCTTTCCCAGGCTTGGGAATAGGCACCACAATGGCCTGTTGCCAGGATGGAGGGAACGTGCCTGTGGACCACAGCTGATTGAACAGAAGTCAGAAGACAGGTCAGGGACTCCGGCAGGAGATACTTGAGGATCTGATTGTGAATTTGATCCGCGCCCGGAGCGGTGTTGCCAGCACTCCGGAGGCGAGACTGCAGCTCGTCCATGGAGAAATGGTCGTTGTAAGGGACGGAGAAAACGATCGTGAAATCGACCCTTTCTTTCTCGGCAGTGGCCTTGTATTTCTGGAAGGCGGCAGAGTAATGTTGGTTGGAGGGGTTTGACGCAAACACAGCGCTGAGCTCATTGGCGACATCCTCCTCTTCTTTGGCGAGTGAACCATCACTTCTCACAATGTGCTGGAATCCAGGGGATTGAGCGGTACCTTTGATCTTTCTGATCATCTGCCAGATTTTTCCCAGAGAAGTATGATTGTTAATTTTGGAGATATAGTTTCTCCAAGAATTTCTTGTGCTCTCCATCATGAATCGTCTGGCTTTAGCCCTGGCAGTTCTGGACCATTGAAGATTTTGTGCGGTCCGGTCTTTTTGGAAGGCACAGAAGAAGGCTGTTTCGCAGGCCTGTATGGCCCGTTTGCAGTGTTCAGTGAATCAGGGCTTGTCCTTGCATGGAGCTGCGGAGGTCTTTGGAATACAGGCCTGAGCAATTTCCAAGAGAATGTCTTGAAACTCTTCCATTGTGGACTGGGAGGTGAGCTGGGTGGAGCAGAGCGCTGTAAAGCATGCCCAGTCAGCCCGGGCAAAGTTCAAGCGTCTCGGCAGGATGGCTGTTATTGGGAGATCCAGAACCAAGCAAATCGGAAAGTGGTTCGGTCCGTGCAGGCTATCCATGACCAACCATTAGTAGTCTGCGGAGATGGAAGGGTGGCACAGAGAAAGGTCGAGAGTGGAGAGTGATCCAGTCGCCGGATGCATGTACGTCGGCACTGGATCGTTGAAAAGGTA